>QANW01010304.1:6750-71837 GCA_003254865.1 Dryas drummondii | reverse complement strand
AATGTCTTTTAAAGACAAGAAAAACTGCCTCAGGTTTATGTTTGGTGGATAAGTGGGCGGTATATATCTTTTCCTTGCTTCTACTACACACCAACACACACACACACACACACACAACACACATACATGTTCTTTCCTGTTGTATATTAATTTTGCAACCTTTAAGATTTGTATCAATACACTATAAATCTTGTCAAATGGATCTATTTGCGGGGGTGGAAATGTTTTGCAATTCATCATATGGTTCACTATCATGCTTATATCTTGATTAAAACGTCCCTAATTACTGCTAAGTTTTTACAAACATTCTTTGAGTTGATTTGTCTTGCATTTATGTTGCAATCTATTACAGAATGCTTAGCTCTTTCTGTCTCTGATTGTCCTGCATCATATGCCCTACCAAATATAGTGACATATGATTATTAAGTAAAAAATACCGGTACTCTAAAACTTATTTTATTACTTAACAGATTATGACAATTGGATGGATTAATGAAAAACAAGGAGTAACTGTTTTTCTCACTAGCTAGCAACTTATTGTTTGAACTTTGGGATGACAAGCAGGATTGAATTATTCGGACTCTTTTTGAATCATGTACCAAGTTGCTTGATTTAAGTAACTCAAACATGGTACTAGTATTTTGGTGCTTGGTAGAAGCTTGAATTATTCAATCTTTGCATTCGTGTGATCAATTATTTCCTTAATTTATAGGGAACATTCCCCCTTCTTAAACTAAATTAAATGTTTTAGTTTCTGAATTGTGCTTGCCAGAGATAAAGCTGTAAAGGATTTAACACCTTTCCAGAGGTTTGTGGAAATCATGATATCTTGATATCATTTGTCAAATTCTATATGGGGGGGACTATTTTATTCCAAATAAAATTTTTTAGTTGGTCTTTTTGTTTAGCTGGTATATTTGTGAAGTTTGACCATGTTTCTTATAGGTGTCGGTTATAATTATGTCTTTGAAAGTAGCTAGTCTTGGTCTCAACATGCATGGTTGCATTCAATTATTTCTTTGACTTAATTCCTTCTGTAATGGTTGCTGAAAATTGCCATAGGTTGTATGTTATTGCATTTTTACATGTACAAATAACTCAGGGCATTTCCTCAAATTTGATTTACAATGAAACAAACATAAGTAACCAAGTAGCTGATGAACTTCTTGTTGTTAATCACAGAGAAACAAGTGAAGTAAGTGAGCCTTTGCTATAGTGGAAGAAGAAACTCAAGTCAGTTCAGAAATCCCAGTGAAGTCTTTTGAGGATGCTGAGACTACTAATGCCAACCCAATCAAGGTAACTGCAATCTATGTTATGTAAATTTAAGATTTTTTTCTTTGCTAATTTTGTCATTCCACTCTGCCATTACAACAATTTAAGTCTCTCCAAACTTATAGTCCTGCATGGTTTCATGTGCAATCAAACTAGAAAAATGTTTTATGAAGGTTCTAGAGTTGTAATTGACTTTGTTCTGTTTGATCTATTTGCAGGGCTTGGCAAGAATTCCAATTATGGATTTTACTAACAAACCATTTATGCTCGAGTGTTTTTCTTTTGTTTTTTGGGTTTGGGAGCTGCATCTCATGAAATTTAATACTACTTATTCTATGAAATCTTTTTGATAAACTTTAAAATTCTTGGCATATTTTCTTTTTTTGCAGTTCATGGAAGATGCGAGGATGGGATGAGGAGAACCAACATATGGATTAGTCATGCAACCTTATTATTAGAACCTAAGTATTTTACATTTATGTAGTTGTGACATTAGTGCAGTATTACTAATGAATATGTGAGTTTGTAATTTTGATTAATCTAATAAGATGTGAGTTCTAATTGCATGTTCATTTGCTTAGTTATATATATATATTTGTAATCAATATCCAATATCCAATATCCAATTTACAATTTGCTTAGTTACTATGAGTTGAGACATGCTGTTGTCACTACACAAATGCTATAGAAAATACTTATAATAGCGTTTAGTCTTCAATAGCATTTTAAAAAAGCTATTGTATATATTTCTATAGCATTTCAAAACGCTATTATATAGATCTTTTATAGCGTTTTAAAAACGCTATAGAAAGAATTTTTTTTACAGCGTTCCAAAAACGCTATAATAAACCTCAGGTCTATTATAACGTCGGCTGTCATAGCGTTTTCAATAACGCTATAAAAGGGCTTTTATAGCGTTTTTTGAGTGCTATAATAGCCCTTTTGTGTTCTAGTGTATACATATATGTCATATGTGTGTGAAGATAGCTAGACAGAGACACTGTCACTACCGCCAAGCCAATCAAACAAAGGAAGGGTCACTGAATTGATGCAAGGTTAATTTGTCAACTTATAATAAGAGCTGAGTACAGATCAGATTTTAGTATGCCAAAAAACTCCAACACCAAGCAAAGCATATATTGGTCCATGCTTGGAATTTGGAAAGTTCTTCAAATTATTTGATGTGAAATCAGATGCACTGACATCATATAGAATTATTTTGTGTATATTATTATTGATTATAACGATCTGATTTTTCAATAGAGTCATAATTGAAGTGTGTAATATGCAGGAACCCCATTATGGACTCTCACAGTACACGCACTATGATAATTAGAGATCATATAACGGTGATAATTAATTAAATGAATCTCTGTCCAGACAAAGAAGTCAAAGGCTCAATAGAAAATTCATATGTTTTGGACATTATAATTTATATGTATCATGTAGAAAATTATAGTACACTAGCTTACAGAAATGTTTTACGGACTATTTTCTTTATGACGCAATTAAATAGTTGTCCATTATTTAATTTACACTCATCTTGTTTAATTTTAACTGAGGTTATTTAAGCGAGTAGTAGTGGAACACCTCCTACATAATTAAGGGTATTTGAACTTCGTACCTCTCTAAAATTGTAAAGAAAAGTACTTTAAAAGCTAGTTGGTGAGTTGATGGAATCTTGAATAACATGATCTTCTAATAACATCTCTTTATAATCTACATGATTATTACCCTCCATGTCATGTTTTTGGAGATATTCGTTACCTAGCAGAGTTACTATGAGGTATTTCTATTTCCTATATCTCTCGTCATGTTAATGGGGTGGCTCATAGATTAGCCCGTTTTGCTAATGTTTGATTCCACTCCAGCCCGATTATTTTAAAACATGGGCTAATCAGTAGCATGGATCACGGTTGTTAACCCAACCTGATCTAATAGGCCCAACTCTTTTTTGTTTTCGGTTCAAAAATTGTCCAAATATATAAGACGGGGGCTATTTCGACCACTTTAAAATACTGAGTTGACCACTTTAAGATTTTTTCCCTCCTTCTTTCCTATTTTACCCTTGCATTAAAGAAAAAAAAAAAACACATCCCCATTAACAACCCACCCACCCATCCTCACCACATCACCGCCACCACTACCCCTCCCCATAATTGGTTCAAACCAATCTAACCAGCAACAAGAACACAACAAGAGGATCGAAAACCATATCTGGGTCGACCTAATTCGCTGCCAGAATCTATCGAAATCGGCGACGAAAGTCGCGAAGCTTCACAATGTCGATTAACCGCGCACAGTGGTCAGATGAGCAAGGGAAGACCAGGGTTGGACTCGCCGTGACTTAGGGAACAAAGCCCAAATGGTCTGACATCTTAACTCCGCCGAAAAAGGAAGATCACTAGCGAAGGCCCGATCGGGTCTTTGCCTGGGTTCGGGTTTTCTGGGCTTTTCTAATTTGAAGGCTACCATGGGGGTAGAGAGGAGAGGCAAGCGAGTTGACCAATAGTGGTCTCGCCGCCACTGGTCGTCAAACGGCAACACACCGAAGAGAGAGAGAAAGTGACTGGTCGGGTGGGTGGGAGGTGATGGGGTTTTGTGGTTTTTTTTTTTTTATTTACATTAAGGGTATATTAAAAATATTTACAAAATAAATGAGGAGAGCGGTCAATTCAACATATATATTTGAGTGGTATGAATAGTCCTACACCCGATGTATAAACAATATTTTCAATCATAATCTTTCTTATGGGCCTATACCCTAAACCCAATCATAATCTGAATAAGAATATACGATAGCATCAAACCAATTCTTGTTGACCTATTCGTATTATCTCTCAATTTCTCTAAGCATCAAACCATAATGTCCCATTTGTTCCATTTTTCTTTTAGTTAACATGGGGGCCCAAGGCCCGGACAACAGAGAACCAGCTACCTCACTAGCAATATCATCAAGACAAACACATAATTGTAAGTGAGTTTTTTGTTCTTTAAGGTTTTTATTTAAGTTTTTGGTTCTATATGGCTCTTTGCCAATGTCTTTTTTGTTGGAGGGTTTTGTGGCCGTCCATAATGGGTTGACACTCAAAAACAATTCTTAATGATAATGGATATGACCTGCTCTATACCAACAGATGCATGAACCATGAAGCATACATATATATAATTAATTAATTTCAATTTTCATAGGCGAACTTCCCAAAGATAATGTCTTACTCGAATTGGGTTTGGATTGGTGTATAAATACCAAAACTTAGGAACATACATTGTCAGCACCTAATAATAATCTTCTTCTTTAAGTTTCCACAATATCAATTTACATATATGTTTGCATTGCATTGCATTTTGAAAGTATGAATGTTGATTCTGGTCATCGCCTGCAGCAGTCCAAATGGTCCGGTGGTCTCTGTAACTGTGGAGAAGATGTCACTACATGTAAGCTATTTGCATCCTCTCTGTTCCTGCCACATAAACATTTAGTAAGATGGCCATGTTCTTTTGGCTAGATATATATATATATATATGGCATATTATGTTATCAAATTGATAATTTGAACCACACGTTCACACAGGAATGCACTTGGTCAATAAGAGAAGAACATTTCTGTATATCTACATGCATGTATATGCGCACAAACACACATTGGAACAGGAACAGATTTCATGAAAGGAGTAAAAGTTCTGTTCATAATACATTGCAAAGCCATAATTGATGAAATTGATCCGTAATTTTGGTGTAGGTTGTATAACATGCTTTGTTCCATGTCTCACCTTCGGCCAAATTGCAGAAACTGTGGACGAAGGACAAACTTGTAAGTGTGACAAGATCACCAAAAATTTCCTTAATCAATATTGACTAATTTCATTTGTATTATAGCACACTAGCTCCCTCAGAACCTAATAGAGGTAAATTTTCATTATATAACAGTTTTCTCACAATAATTGATTAGGATGCGACGGTTTATTATAAAAGGGGTGTTGTACATATACCCCCAATGTATACAAGAATTTCTGCATAAGTGTGCCTACTTTATAATTAAGCTATTAGCTGTTCTGTTAATAATTGGAGTTTGAATTTTTGGTTTGGTTTTGCTTATAGCATGTGTTTCTCAAAGCATAGTGTACGGATTGTTGATGATGGTTCAGTGCCATTGGTTCTACTCATGCATGTACAGAGAGAAGTTACGCCGAAAGTTTGGTTTACCAGAGGATCCTTGTTGTGATTGTTGTGTTCATTTATGCTGTGACCCATGCGCCCTCTGCCAAGAACATGCTGAGCTCAAAGCTCGAGGCTTCGACCCCGCCAAAGGTTCTAAACTAGTCCATATATGCAACACCATCATCATCATCAATCATCGATGATGATTGATCACCATCGTCCATCATCATCATCATTTGGTACTATTATACTAACAATAACTCTTATGTTGTATTTGTGTGCATGATATTAGGTTGGATTGGGCCACCAACTGCTGCTCCGCATATGCCTCCTTCCATGTTCAAATGATCTGCAATACTTGGCGCAATCTTTTTATGTTTAATTACACAATTGATATCTTTTAAGATAATAATCAGGAATGGCTGAATGGTGTGACTTATATTTCAAGATTGAACAATGTTCAGAAAGTGTGTACTTGAGAAAGTATGTTCCATGTATGAAAGGAAAATAGCCTTGTTCTGTTCTGTTTTTTTTTTCTTTTTGCTATTTTTATCACCTCAGCAGTGATCAGCAGTTTCTTTAACTTTATCCGAATAATCCTTAGGTTACATTACAATTGATTAATATTCAACTAACCAATCAAAAGTAAAGACCTTATTTTTGCTGCAAAAGGACAAATCAAAAGCATATACTTCATTTCCCTGACAGAACACCCAAAGCAGCCTTGGCTTCTTCACCAGGCTTCCCTTCTTTTGCTTCATCTATTGAACCTAAAAAAATTCATTCATCATAATGGAAAAAGAAGCAAATGATCACGGTAAAAATTAATATATTCTTAATTGCATTTTAATTATTGACAGAGAACACAAGTATATACAAACCTTCAACTTAAACCAATCATCTGACATGCTTTTTCTAAGCATCTGTTAGCTAGCTTCCAACATACCTCTATATGTCCTCATCTAAGAAGAATAAAAAGAGGATTTAATAAGAGAAGTACATATCTGCAAATAACACCTTGGGGCATATACAATGATTTTGTGACATGCATTATTGCATTATGACATACAAAATTAAAGAAAAAAAAAAAAGAAAAAAAAAGGGGAAGGCCTACGCTTTTACCTCATTTCCATGATAACAATCAAATATCCAACAACATCAACACACTACCCAATTTGTATAGTGTTGTTAAAGTAAAGGAAATCTCTTTGCTGCAGCACACACGCATATTTGATAATTGCATTAACACAAACAAAAAAGAGAGTCTAAATGGTCATAAAAAGAACACTATCCACCAAACAATAGCAGCACACCAAGCAATATTCATTACAAAGTAATTGAATTACGGCAAAACACCACAAAAAAGTAATAAATTTCCAGTTCTCAAATCGTAGTAAGTATGTGACAATTGCTCAGCTGATTTCATATATGTCACATGCAGGTCTTCCACTTGTAAGTCTTCTCTGAGTCAAACACACAAAGTGTGCACTCATCAGGTACTTGGAGCAACTTGATGACATCTTTTGCTCCTCTTGCTGTCACAAGGAAAAGTCCCTTTAACATGCTCCCTTCTCCATACCTTGTCAATTTTACCAGCAGCTGCAGAGTGGGACAAAGCCAGCAATTTGACCGTAATTGAAACCCAAAAGTACTGCAACGTGAATTTTAAACATTTTACAAAAAAAATGAAATATTCATATGCATAATGCATTGATATGTATGTATTACTGTATTCACAATGCTATGAAACAAATAATGTTCTTCTGACTCACCCTAAGATTCTTCCTATTCCCCATGGTCCGTTCGTATTTGAAATCAATGATCTCTACAGATCAACTCCTTGATAGAATTTTTTTTCCTCTGTATATTGAAATCAGTGATCTCTACTCCCTGAGATATAGGTTATGTTTGTTTGTTTGTTTGGTTTTTGTGTTTCATTCAGACTGTAAAAGTGTAAAGTAAGTTATAATAAGTTGGGTAGTTTACGAGTTTTAAAGTTTTATCTAGAAGAAGTGATGCAAGATGAAGAACACAACAAACATTAAGAAGAAGTGCGTACCCATGCACGGAAGAAGTGCCTACTCATCTACCGGTTCCCCAATTACAAGGGAAGGCACATGTTGGATTTTATAGAAATCCTCTCCTCCTTCCTCAAGCTTACTACAGAATGTACGAGGCATCCATTTAATGGTTAATTCCCTGAGGGTACTCACATATCTCAGCCCTTCTGGTAATGTCCTCAATCCTCTGCAACTCTGAATTAGCAATCGGCATAGATTAGGGATGGCTCCTTCCTCCACCCTCCACTCTATTATTTCATCCAGAAATTGAAGATGACGAAAGCCTCCTTTGGAGAAAACCAGTATCTTTGTATTCTCCTCGAAAGTTTCTTGTACAAGGGAAAGAGTTGTTAGATTTGGCAGTTTCTCTAGGATTCCCATGTGGTAGTCCTTGAGACGACAACCCCACAATTTTAACTTGTTGAGGTTTGGATAGTGCTGGAACTCTTTCGGTAATTCTACAATTGGCCCATACACCCTCAGCTTGTATATATGAGGACAGCTTGATACTATTTGCGTAACCTCCCCACAACTATTCATTCCAACATAGTTGTCCACACATAGAGACCGAATACGGTTAAGCGTGCTGCTTATCGCTTTCAAGATTTCCTCCAGATTTTGCAAGGGGCTTGATAATGTTATGTCCAGTTTTCTGAGATTGGTTAATTTAGCAACATCATTCAAATCACTGTACCCAATTAAAAATGTACTTAACGTCCGTAAATTGTGAAGAGTAGACAATTGCAGTTTACCCCTTGTTTTGTAATTCTCGGGTAAATATAAATGTCTTAACTGTTTCATCTTCCTTATCACATTTGGGATGACCATCTCCCAATTTGGAACCCGAAAATCAAGAGTTTGCAAACATATCAAATTACCAAGGAATGATGGAAAGGATTTTATCTTGCTGCCCTGAAGACTTAAAAACCTTAAATGGATCATATCCCCAATTTCAATGGGCAACTCTACTTCTATTTTAAACATATCTTCAAGCTTCAAAACTCTAAGGAATTTGAAATACCTGAACTGGGATGCTATTAATTTATTACTTTCTACTGGCATTCGACCAAAGTATAATAAAGACCTAAGGTGGCCATCTTTTCCATATTTTGATGGAACCAATTTATCAGCACTCTCATCCAAGTACACGACAAGTCTTCGAACTTTGCCCATTGGTGCTGCCTCGGTAACCATAGAAGAAGAAAAAGGATGCATTGCCTCGTTTCCTTGTGAAAAATTGACAATTTGGAGAAAGTTTTCTTCTTGCGCCTTTGACAAACACAAGTCTCGCATAAGATCATGAATTCGACAAGTTTTAATCTTCCTAATCGAGCCTCGTTCTCCAACTTGAATCATACACCTTTCCACCAACTCACTCAAGCAATTGTATGCTATATCCTCCATTGTATCCCCTAGGCCTTGCCTTTGTTGTGTCGAAGAGATAAGACCTTCTGCTATCCATAATTGAGTCAATCTTTTGACTGGAATCTCAGAATCCTCTGAATAATGGCCTAAATATTGAAAGCACGGTTTTAAGTGATACGGTAAATCATCATAACTCAATGCTAACACCCATGATGCACCTGCATATTCTTGGTTCTGGTCCGTGCCCCTCCTTATGTTTACAATAACATTTGCATGCACTATGTCCCACTCACTAATTGTGTTCTTTCTTGCTAGAAGTCCTGCGAGCACATTAATGGCTAGTGGCAAACCTTTACAATGTCGAAGCATGGTCTTTCCCATTTCTTTCTTTTTTTTATAAATTTCGGAGTCTGACAAATAATGAAAAAAGAAAATCAATTAAACTTCTCATTAGCAATCTTACAATATAAAATAAAAAGAAAAACATTTTATCATCAATGTCCATTGTTCAAATGAATTTGAATCTCCAATTACGAAATGAAGAAAGTTTAAAATGGCGTGGCTTCTTATATACTAATATTTGAAAACAATAAAATCCCAAGAGTGAAAAGCAATTTGCCATGCTAGATTTAATCTCACCCATTTAGAATTAATATACTAATTAATGTAAAGGTATAGTCTAGAAGTTGTGTTATAATTTATGTAAGAAATAAGAGGACTAATGAAAAATAGACTAATCTAAGGATAAAAAAACTTGTGTTATAATTTGTATGAAAAACAAAACCTGTGTATATACATCTTCCATAAATAATAAAATTATAGAAGTAGAGCGAAATTGAATGCAATGATTTCTATTAGCTTCAATTTCTAAATAAGAAAAGTAAGGGTAAAAGGTTGAGTGAGAAAATACCTATAGCATCATTTTTTAGTATTGCTATCTTCTCAAACAGATTCCAAGCTTCATACTCATTTAGTGGTGGAGGCTGGTAATGGAAACCATTTTGGTCCGCATGCAAAGCTACTGGTTCTTTGCGTGTTGTAAGTAATATTTTGCTCTTGGTTTCTCGGTCTGGAAATGCAGCTTTTAGAATGTCCCACGTCTCAATGCTCCAAATGTCATCAAGAACCACCAAACATCTCCTTTCTATTTGGAATTGATAAATTCTCTTGGCTATTTCATCATTCTCTAGTTTTGCAATTTCTTCTCTTTGCTCGTTGGTTGCAGAAATAAGTTTAACTAAAATTGCCTTCCAGACATCTCTTAGTTGATATTGTTGAGAAATACATACCCAAGCAAAACAATCAAAATAGTGTCTCACTTCTTTGTGATGATACACTTGTTTTGCAAGAGTGGTCTTCCCCAAACCACCCATCCCCCATATAGAAACAACTCGGGCACAATTTTGATCGTTCACCAAATGCATAATCACTTCCTTTGCGTGGTCTTCTAACCCAACAACATCATGTTCAATAACATGAGAATAAGTTCGCCTCAGTTGATATTGCCTCTCGTGCGATTGGGAGGATGTGGCACCTCCACTTTCCCCAATCTCCCTTATGTTATAAGTTTGCAAAGTCGACCTCAAATTAGACAGTGTGGTTGTAATGTCCCCAATTTCGGACTCAATCTTGTGTAGATGCACTCCTTCTTTGAAGATGCAACCATATCTTTTCAGAACATTCATCATACCTCCGTTCCTCTTGGAATCCACTTTTACGACATAAGTTGCAATGACATCCTCCAAATCATAAGCAGCATCTCTAATTTGGGCAACACAAAGGCGTACTCTTGCATCGTGTTGCTGCTTTGCATCTGCATCTTTGAGGAAGGCCTGCATGAATAGTAGCTCGGTCCGAGCACGCTCAACTTGGCGTCTGACTCCAAACAAAGATGTGGCTTGCTGAATGAGCAAGTCTCCGACCCTTTCCACCACAAATGAAACAACAGCCTGAGCCATATTACTTCTCTTCTCCAAAAGGAAAACAATTAAAGCAGATCTAATTTTCGATCAGATTGATGAGATGAGAGCTTCTTAGTGTTTGGTTTCAGAGAAAATCTTTGAGTGGAGAGAAAACGAGAGAGAGAGAGAGAGAGAGAGAGAGAGAGAGAGAGAGAGAGAGCAAAACTAAAGCTTGATTACAAATGGAGCAATATCTCTTCCATCTATAATCGGTGAAGTAAAGTCAACCAATTCATTCCCATAAAACATACAGTGGTTCGTTAATGACCACTTTCCTCAATTATATTTGTTGAACAACGTACTTGTATGACAGCTACTCCCTCAAATACATCAAGATAAGAAGATTTTATAATTTGCAACTAACCTTTTCGATCTTGGCATATCTTATTTTCAGTGCCGGTCCTGAAGGGGAGGCACTGAGGGCGACCGCGCGCGCGCGTAGGGCCCACAAATTTTCTTATATTATATATATGCTAATATATATATATTTAAAAATAAATTTCTACTATAAAAAAAATAAAATAAAAAGGTAAAGCTATAAGCCTATTTGCCTACAGAGGCCCGAATTGCCAAATCCAATATCAGTAGAAAGAATTACACAGAGGTTCAATGTTAATGATCAATTAATTCAATTAATGCGATTCAGATTTCAAAAAACAAAAATCTAGAAACTTTAAACTTATATCTGGCCCTTCATCTTTCTCTTTTCTTAAAGAAATAAGAAACTTTACAGCGATACAATCTTTACGTCTTCCGCCTTAGCGATAATGCTCTTGCTTCATTAAATTATAGATTTGAACAGTTGAAAATATATGAAGGTATTTTTGGGTTCTTGTTTAATTTAAAGAAGTTAACTGAATTAGATGACAATGAATTAAAAAAATTATTATGTTAACTAAATTGGATAGTTAGATTTTATTGAAGCTAATGGAAATAGTGTAATGTTGCTACTATTTTTCTTTTGTTAATTTATCATAATTAATTTGAAATTATTATTGATGATTTTGTTTTTAGAAATGTTAGAAGAAGATCTTTTGTTAATGAAAGTATTATAATACATTGATTCCAAATTGTCAATTGTTTTACAAAAGTTTTTTTTTTTTTTTCTAGAACTAAAATTAAGAATTTAATTTAGATTTTCACCCTTAAGCCTTCCAAAAGTCAGGACCAGCTTGCTTATTTTTTAGAATTTATAATTTAGTTTGACAAGATTCCATTTGTCCTCTAAAATGGTTGATTATTCCTGCGACTGTTAGCTCACCACGGTACATGTGACACCGAAGTTAAGTTAACCATAAGGACCAAAAATCAAAGTCTTCGATCATGAATATATTAAAGCCTCCAATATTTGAGTTGTCTATTAATCTGTCAGAAAAGTGGATGTAAGCATCCTATACACCATTGTCCATATAGACACATTCACACAAAATTAAAGAAAAAGAAAGAAAAAAAAAAAAAAAAAAGGAAGTCTCTGCTTTTACCTAATCTCCACGATGACAATGAAATATCCAACGACATCAACACACTCAATTTGTATAGTGTTGTCCTAAGTATTCAATCATACAAAAGAGAAAAAGAAATATCCACCTCTAGACAGTAGCTTAAGCAGGAACAAGTGTGTGGTTACTTGTCGTTCTGCTCGGACTCTTTTGTGTACAAAGTTCCCAACCAAGAAGTATCTTTTGCTCGGAAACTTGGGGGACTTCTGTTCGTATGATTAATCGTCTGGGCATAACGACAAGTCACACAAGGCCTAACACCATGCTGTTTGGGCCTAGACCCAAAAGACTAAGCCCTTCCTGGGCTCCTAGCCCATGATCTACTAGGCTCCGGCCTCATAGGCTCCGGCCTCCCAAGCTCAAGCCTCCCGGGCCCCCGACCCGTGTCAACTCACTCGGATCCTCGAGGCCGGTGCCACGTGGCGCTCCTACAGTGCAAGTCACCACAAAAGACAGGTGTCGTCACCGGATTGGTTGAGACTCTTCCAAAGGTACTATAAAAGAGGTACCTTCTGTTCACAAAAGGGGAACTGAAATCATTATTATACTATTCACTCACTCTGCTCTCAGATCTCTCTGAACACTAACTTGAGCGTCGGAGGAGCTTTGGCCGGCACCACACCGGTGCCCTTCCCGCTCACTTTTGTGTACTTGCGCAGGGTGCTTTGGATATCATTCTCTCTCATTACTCACCAGTCGGACCCAGCTACCCGTTCCTGCCCCATTTCGACGTGTCATCCTCTCAGTGGCGGGTCAACGTGCCTACGTGGTTCGACTCGACATTGACTGCTCTACCATTTTTGGGCATCAACACCACCAAACAATTGCAGCACACAAAGCAAAATTCATTATTACAAAGTAAATTCAATTACTTCAAACGACACAAAATTCATTATTACAAAGTAAATGTCCAATTATCAAATCCTAGCAAGTATCTGACAATTTTGCTCAGTTGATTCCATGTCACATGCAGCTCTTGCATACTCAATTTTATGCGCAGCTGCAGAGTAGGACAAAGCCAGCAATTTGACCATAATTGTAATCCAAAAGTGCAACATGAATTTAAGCATTTTACCAAAAAAAAAAAAGGAAAATATTCATATGCATTGATTTATACATGGTACTTCTGACTCAGCCTAAGACTCTTCCTATTCCCCATGGTCCGTTTGTATTTGAAATTAATGATCTCTATTCTCTACAGATCAAACTCCTTCATGGAAATTTTTTTTTTTCTGTAATTTAAATCAGTGATCTCTGATTCTCTAATACTTTAATTCATTAATTCAACTGCTTTACCAAAGTAAAAAGTTATTTGATTAATACTAAATTGAAGAAGCTGGTTGGTATTGCACTTGAGTAGAGGCATGAAAATGAAGTAGAAAACATGGAAGCAAAACAGAGAACCAACAAGTGCTGAATCAAAAAAGATAAAAAAATAAAATAAAAAGAAAAATTGCTAATGTAGTGAAGCAAGATGAAGAACACAACAAACATTAAGAAGAAGTGCGTACCCATCAAACGGTTCCCCAATTACAAGGGAAGGCACATGTTGGATTTTATAGAAATCATTTCCTCCTTCCTCAAGCTTACTACAAAATGTACTAGGCATCCCTGTAATGGGTAATTCACTGAGGGTAGTCACATATCTCAACCCTTCTGGTAATGTCCTTAATCCTCTGCAATGCACAATTTGCAATCAGCAAAGATTAGGGATGGCTCCTTCCTCCACCCTCCACTCTATTATTTCTTCCATCCGAAACTGGGAAAGAAATTGAAGAAGTGGAAAGCCTCCTTTGGAGAAAACCAATATCTTTGTATTCTCCTCAAAAATTTGTGTTCAAAGGTATAGAGTTGTTAGGTTTGGTAGTTTCTCTAGTATTCCCATGTGGTAGTCCTTGAGACGACAACCACACAATTTTAACTTGGTGAGGTTTGGATAGTCCTAGAACTCTTTCAGTAATTCTACAATTGGCCCATACACCTTCAGCTTGTATATATTACGACAACTTGATACTATTTGTGTAACCTCCCCACAATTATTCATTCCAACATCGTTGCGCACAAACAGAGACCGAATACGGTTAAGTGTGCTGCTTGTCACTTTCAAGATTTCCTCCAGATTTTGCAAGGGGCTTGATAATGTTATGTCCAGTTTTCTGAGATTGGTTAATTCAGCAACATTATTCAAATTATTGTACCCAATTAAAACAGTACTTAACGTCCGTAAATTGTGAAGAGTAGACAGTTGCAATTTACCCCTTGCTCTGTAATCCCATGATAAATATAAATGTCTTAACTGTTTCATCTTCCTTATCACATTTGGGATGACAATCCCCGAATATTGAACATGATAATCAAGAGTTTCCAAACAAATCAAATTACCAAAAAATGATAGAAAAGATTTTATCTTGCTATCCCGAAGACTTGAAAACCTTAAATGGACCATATCCCTATTTTCAATGGGCAACTCTACTTCTATTTTAAACATATCTTCAAGCTTCAAAACTCTAAGGAATTTGAAATACCTGAACTGGAATGCTATTAATTTATTACTTTTAGCTGGTATCTTGCCAAAGAATAATAAAGACCTAAGGTGGCCATCTTTTCCATATCTTGATGGAACCAATTTATCAGCACTCTCATCCAAATACATGGCAAGTCTTCGAACTTTGCCAATGGGTGCTGCCTCGGTAACCATGGAAGAAGAAAAAGGATGCATTGCCACATTTCCTTGCGAAAAATTGACAATTTGGAGAAAGTTTTCTTCTTGCGACTTTGATAAACACAAGTCTCGCATAAGATCATGGATCCGACAAGTTTTAATCTTCCTAGTTGGACCCTGTTTTCCAACTTGAATCATACACCTTTCCACCAACTCATTCAAGCAATTGTATGTTATATCCTTCAAGTTAACCATGAGGACCAAAAATCAAAGTCTTCGATCATGAATATATTAAAGCCTCCAATACAAATTGTATAATATATTAAAATTGGCATCTTCCCTATCCTGACGTATTCATATTAGCACTCACCTGCTCCCGCTATCAAACAATGTCCCATTTGTAAGCCGGCCAATGATCTATTATTAATATTTATTATTATTATTATTATTATTATTATTAGGACTGCCATATGATAATTGTTAAGATNCTTTTTAATTCGTCACTCATCCGCTGAACAATCATGTTATATTCGGCGGATGACTACCGAACCAAACAGCCCGGTTCGGCACCGGTCTGCCGAACTGCATATTTTTTTTTTAATGGTGGCTGGTTCTGGGCTTCGAGGTGGAAGACAAGGTGTTGCGGGCGGAGGTGTAGCAGCGTGTGGGCGGCGGCCAAGGTTGACGATGAAGAAGAAACATGTGGCTGTCGAAGGTTCGGTGGGTGGCTGCCGAAGGAAATCGCCGGTTTCGACGGATGGCTGCCGAACGAACCCGCAGATTTCGGCGGATGACTGCCGAACGGCCTGCGAAGCTCATCCTTTTGGCAGGGACTGTGGCGTGGTCGTGCGAGCTGGGCAGAGCGAGGTCGGGCGTCGGCGGCATTGTCGGGCGTTGGGGCTGTGCGAGATTGGCATGGTGGTGGGCGTGGCTGTGTGAGCTTGGCATGGTGGTGGGCGTGGGGAGGGTGGTGCAACAAGGAGGAGAGAGAGAATGAGAGGGTAGTGTAGCAGGGAGGGGAGAAAGATGAGGAAAGAGAGAATGAGAGGGTGGTGCAGGAGGGTGGCGCATGCAAGGGGTGGTGCTGCGCACGGTGGTGGTGATGCGCCGGTGTGTGCAAAAAGATGGGGTGTGTACCGGGGGGGGGAGATGGGAATGGGGTGTGTGGGTGAGGGGAGGACCAAAGTGGTCTTTTTTTTTTAGTGTTTTTTTTTTTTCAGAAAAGGTGTGCAAAAAGAAAAAAGAGGGTGTGCAAATAACAGCCCTCTTTTGTTTTTGTTTTTTCATTTTGGATGGGGACATAATACCATTTTGATCCCTCCAAAGGTTCTACACGAATCCACACAATTATTATATATAATCATGTATTTACTATTAGTTAATTATTGTTATCCTAATTTAAGAGTAACACGTACATGTTTTATTTTTGTGCATAATGTTGGACTGGGCCAAAGGGGCCATTCTCCATGTTTAGATAGCTGATCTCCAGTGATTGTTACTAAGTGCATTGTTTGTCATTTTCTTGGCATCGTTTACTTTTTATTTCTTTAAAGAAATGTCACAAATGGATGAATGTTGTTGTTAATTTATCTTTGTGAAATAGAGTTGGTAGAAGTGTGCATAATAAAAAGAAGTGGACCAACTAAAGGACGAACAACACCCTTGTTTTGTGCCAATGTGCAGTTATTCAAAACAAAATCAGAAGTAAAATTCTTATTTTAAATAATTCAAGAATCACACTTGATTAAAAAGTAGATACAAATTTAAAGGGGCATATCCTAAGACTAAAAGAGAACACATGTTTAAGTACTTTCTCCAACAAATAACATTAAGGGGGGGCTATTCAGACCACCCTATTGTGCTGAGTTGACCACCCCCCTAAAATTTTGCCCATTTTGCCCCTGCATGCCCATTTTCCAGATTTTGGCTAGCCACCCCTCTCCGCCGCCGGCGCAACCCCACCCCCTCTCCACNTGGGGTGGGGTGGGTTGCGCCGGCGGCGGGGAGAGGTGGCCGGCCGAAATTGGAGGGGTGGGTTTTTTTTTTATGCAGAGGCAAAATGGGCAAAAAGGGATAAAATTTGAATGGAGTGGTCAATTTAGCAGGTTTGGGTGGTCTGAACAGCCCCCCCTAACATTAAAGCAGATTGAAGGCTGTTCTGGGCCTATTAAAAGCCTATGGGGAATTGGGGATGCCGAAATCACCTTTAATTTGGACCGGGCTTTCTTCATCAGATCTAATCTGGCAACAGCCCAATGAACCTCATAATCCATGACATATATATAAGCCCAAAGCTGCAATTAATAGTTGAGTTATTGACAGAGCACAAGTCACAAGCATAATATACACTATACTGATGCTTTTCCTCGTAATCTGTTAGCTTCCAAGACCAAAAAAAAAAAAAAAAAGAGGAAGGCCTCTGCTTTTGCTCTGTTCCATGTGAATCAAATCAAACAACCTCAAAACATGCTCATACTGTTGTTCTTTGAATGCAATCACTCCACATTAAATAATTGCATTAACACAGACAAAGAAGCAAGTCTTTTTTTTTTTTGGTCGGAATAAACTTGATAGAGACTAGAGAGCCCCAAGGGAGCAAAGGGAACAGAGCAAACAGGCCAAAACAGAGCCCACATCAAGATATAATAAACAGATAGAAAAGACAAGATAAAACTAAAGCCTCAGACAGTGAGGAAAAAAGAGAAAAAGATTAGATCACACTCGGACAGAAATCTAAGAGCCTCCCAACGTGCGTCCGTCCCTGGCCGTGGCTTCAGTTTCCAAGGCTCCATCAGCAGCATCAGCAGCATCTAACACCAATACCACCAGCAGAGGAAGATTGGTCCCAAGCTCCATCCAAGTTAATTTTGATGAAACCCGGAGGAGGGGGGGTCCAAGAAGGTGGGTTTGTGCTCACAGGATTAGCAATTGCTGGGGGAGGAGGCAGAAAGGACTAGCTTCAGAGACTAGGATAAATAGATATGGAAAGAGGGGGTCTCCCTAGCGGAGCCCTCTACTAGGCTGAAACAAGTTTTCAATTTTTCCATTGAGAATAACACATATGCTCCAAATGTACCTAATGTTAAAATTTGTACTTACAAATTTACAATAGATTCATACAAATTAGGTCATAGGAGGGTCAATTCGTTTAGGCGGTTGTCACAATAACATTTTCTACTTATCTTTAAACATATAATAAGTATTCATTTTATATATTGCCTCTTTTTTATAGGTTGCGCTTACAAGGTTTGTTGAAATTTTTTGAAACTCTAAAAATATAATTTGTTTAATAAAACTATTAAAAGTGCATTATTTAATAATAAATTAATACATTAAATTATTTTATAACAAAACAACTATACTTTATAAAGGTAAACAAGTAACTTAGAGGTGAATGATGTCGTGTCAATTACATTTGCCAATAAGTCCACTAAATTGTGCAATATTTGTTACCGCTTTAAATGTAATTTGTTAAAGAAAAAATGATCGTTAATTACTTTTACATGATATGTTGATCATAATAAACTTATTTTTCTTACATATGATAATCAAATATAAATTTGTGTCTCAATGAGTTAACTTAAAACCTACAATGTAAATGCTTTTCAAAAGACACTATGAAAAACCTGAGTTGATATGAAATAATTCATTATTGAACATGTATATATTTAAGATATTAGAAGAAATTAAAAGAAACTATAGTTAAAACTAGGAGTTAAAATTTACCCCCCAATGAGTAAAATTCCTATGTCACTAAATGGCCATATACATGCATGAAAATCTGTAATCTTGAATAATATTCTTCTGTCATGTGGGATGTCCCCTGCATCAGTGTGTGTCATATGTTTCTCGAGCACTTCACTCAAAAGTCCTTGCAATTAACTTTGCTGTTCTCATAATATGCCTCAGCCTACGAGGAAGGTTGCGAGGTATTGGTACGTGGAGGAACCTTCCCGAACCTACCGTACGCAAACAACCTAACCATTGTACGTGGGATGTGAGAACCTAGAGAGATCGAGAATGGATGAGAACCCAGAGAGAGAGAAAGAATGAGAACCCACAGAGAGAGAATGAGAACGCTGAGACTGAACCAAGAGAGAGAAAGAATGAGAACACTGAGACTAGACCCAGAGAGAGAGAAAGAATGAGAACGCTGAGACTGACCCCGAAGAGAGAATGAGAGAATCAAATTACTGTTTTTTCGTATACCTTCTGGCCGTGTTTAGTTTTTGCTTATAGCTTCTTGAAGCTTTTTTTTTTTCTTTTTTAGTATATGGCTTCTTGAAGCTAACAACATAAACAGACATTCTATTTTTTGCCATAATATCTTAGACTGTATATGAATACCAAAATGTTCCGGATGTGTATGCTAAGGATGGCAACGGGAGAGTCGGGGTCGGGGTGCTACCTGCTTCATCCCTGTCACTAAAATTTATTTTAAGAAAAATTAGAATTTAATTTTTCTAACATTTTTTATTTGAAAAAAAATCTTATGATTTTTTTTTTTTCTAAATAAATTTTTTTGACCATTGCTTTGTCAAAAAAAATATGTTATTATTTTTTTAAGATGTAAGGTACGGTTCGTCTCATACTTTCTTAAGATATAAAATATGGTTTGTGAAGATTACATAATAAGTTTTAATTTTGAGATTTTGAACTCAATCTCAGCACCTGGTATATGTAAAAAAAAAATAAAAAGTAATGGATCAATATTATATAATATAGAATGGTTATAATATTTTTTTTTTGTTAACCTTTACTAAGAGCTTGGTAGTACATTTTTCTTTTTACTCGAGTGACCAATGTACATAAAAAAAAATAACAAATTCATAACTACTCATAAGCAAATGAAGAAAAAATAATTAAGGTCCTGACTACTGATAGCGACATGGCCTGCTTAAACGTACAAGCTAAGAATATAGCGAGCCTGCATTTGCTTGACTGTGTCAACACAACATCGAACAATAATAATAATCAATTTTATGAGCGAACCTCCCAAAGACAACATCTGATCGATGACCATGACCTGTGGATTGAATATGGGGATTACAAATAACAAATCTTAAGATCCATTAATTCTCATAAGTCATAATTAACTTCAGTACTTTAGCATTAATTCCTCAATTATAAAAAAGTGTATGTTACCACTTTCTTGATTTGCATGGTGAAGATATGAATATTTTCAATCGCCATCGCCCAAAACCCGAATGGTCTTTTGGCCTTTTTAGTTGTGGGAATGACATCGCTACTTGTAAGTAAATTTATCTCTCACTCTTTTCTCACTAAAAATCGACACCCTTTTGACCAAGAAAGGTGTCCATTATGGTGCTTAGAATTGGTGAATTCATTTGATCATGATGTAATTATGGTGTACTGGTGTAGGTTGCATAACATGGCTTCTCCCATGCATCACCTTTGGCCGGATTGCAGAAACTATAGATGAAGGCCGAAGTTGTAAGTATATATTATTGACCAAAAATATATATATATATATATATTCCCACTTTTTTATGTTGTCAGATTTTATAGTTAATAAAAAATTACCTGAATAATTAATCAACATATAAATTATACTTGATAACCTACAAGAGATCGATAAGTTCAAAAATTTATTGTTGTTTTACTAATTGGACCTAATTGTATGGTGGGCTTGCTTTGTGTATAGCATGTTGTAGCCAAGGTTGTGCATATGGGTTGTTGATGCTGGTTCAGTTCCACTGGGTCTATTCATGTATCTATAGAGAGAAATTACGCACCAAATTTGGTTTGCCGGAGACACCTTGTTGTGATTGTTGTGTTCATTTCTGCTGTGACTCATGTGCTCTCTGCCAAGAGCATGCTGAGCTCAAACTTAGGGGCTTTGATCCCGCCAAAGGTTTTATATATAATCATGTATTTATTATTGGGGGCGGATAAGTAGCACTATATTTTTTACATAAGTTTTTACACAAATTTTTAATAAGATTCATTCCATATAAGATTTCAGATTCGAATCGTCTATTTTTTTAGGTTCCATTAAAAAATTATTTTTTTAAAAAATTAGGTAAATCAGAAATTATTTATTTACAAAGATTAAATGGTTAATAAAATAAATACTTGAAATATTAACTATTTAATCTTTGTAGGTAAATAATTTTTAATTTACCGAATTTTTTGCAAAAATGATATTTTAATTAAAACTTAAAGAATAACAATTTGGATTGTTAAAATTCTATATAAAATGGGTCCCATTAAAAACTTGTGTCAAAATTTGTGTAAAAAATATAATGTTATGGATCCATCTCTTTTATTATTAGTTCATTAATTATTGTCATCCTCATTTGAGAGTAACACACATTTTATTATTTTTGTGCATATTGTAGGTTCGACTGGGCCACCAAATGCTGCTCCAAAGGGGCCATTCTCCATGTTTAGATAGTTAATATCTCCAGTATTTGTTACTGCGTGCGTTATTTGTCATTTTCTTGACATAGTTTACTTTTTATTTCTTCAAAGAAATGTCATTAATGGATGAATGTTGTGGTTTATCGATCTTTGTGAATATAGTTGGTAACTTGGTAACAGTGTTGATAATAAAAAAGAAGTGGAACAACTAAAGGACGAACAATACTCGGTGATCTTGTCTTGTGCCAATGTGCGGTAAATCAAATAAAAATCAGAAGTAAAAATCAGTGTTTTTTTTTTTTTTTAAGCAAATCAATGATGACATTGGATTGGAAAGCAGATACAAATTTAAAGGGGCATATTAGGCCCTTTTAAAAGCCTTAAACATCACCTTTATTAAAAGCCTTTGGAGATCCAACAAATAACAAATAACATGAAAGTAGATAGAAGGCTGTTCTGGGCCTATTAAAAGCCTTTGGGATTCCAAACATCACCTTTAATTTGGACCAGGCTTTCTTCATTAGAGCTAATCCGGCACAGCCCAATGAACCTCATTAGCCATGACATACATATAAAGTATAAACCCAAAGTTAGACGCTTAGATGTAGATGTACTTTTTTTTTTTTTTTTTATATATATAAAAGATGTAGATGATCAAATTAATTTGATCCATGCGACATGGATTCTTCAGCCTATCTATAATGTGACATTCTGACATATATGTTATATTATTAAATTATCAAATTTAATCAACATTTCAATAAAAATTTAGTTAATTTTTAAAATGATAATTTTTGACAATATAATACGTCAAACTCTTGATTATATAAAGAAACTTTTACTATACCCAGAGATAGGTCAAAACCTATTACTGTTTTACTCACTGGAGCTTGTATAGGCAATGCTTTGCACTCTGGTTGTTGATGAAGGGTCAATGCTAATTACGCATAAAGTTTAGTTTATGCGCCACTTGACTACAAGTCCTTCGTGAAGGGGAAAGACCCATTTTTTCTCTTTTTCATTTCATTATGGACTTAGTACTTGACGTTGAGCTGAAAAGCTTTTACCAATGACTCCTTTTTGGATTAATTTTTTTTTTCTTAATACTCAGATTTTAGAAATAACAAGGCAATTCAAGAAAAGCTTAAGTGCAATTTCCATACAATTCCTTACTCTTTATCTCTAAAACTACATCGATTTAGACTTATGCATAAATACTTTTTCAATAGCAAATTAATAAGACTCATGCATAACTACTTTTTCAATATGAACGTGAAATTCAAAATGCTTGACTTTTAAACTCTAAAATAAAATTGTTTTGGACATAAACACAAGATTAACAATAAAAAATTCCAAATTCAGTAGGATCTTATTTCCTTTTTCTCTTCTTCCCTCGTTTATAGACTTCACATTGAGTTGAAAATCTTATAACAGTGACTTCTTTTTAGGAGAAAAAACGTCTAATCAATAACTAGCTTTTAGAAAATAACAAGGCAATTCAAGAGAAGCTCAATTGCAATTTCCATAGAATTCCTTACTACAAAAGCAAAAGTGACTTTTTTTGTTTTTTTCCTAATCTGAAATAATAATATTTTCTATAAAAAATATCACTTATCCCAACTTTCTTTCTCAAAACTACGTAGCACATGAACATTTACGAAATTACAAGGTTGGTGAGTTTCTTACCAAAGCTTTGTTGGTGAATGTAATGCACGTGTATTACACAGAATTAATTAGTAATGTTTTGGTCATATGTTTTTAAACTTGTAGGAAAGTTCCAGGATGACCTTATGGAGCTACCTACACCAGTTTGTTTAATTAGCCTTTGGACCTTGGCAATTAAGAACGTCAAGCTCAAGGATCAAATTATCTAGGTAAAAATAATCCTTTTTTTTTATGACATAGAAAAATTAAAACTTCATACCTCTAGCAAGGAACATCTATGGCCTAAGGTTTGGCATTGCCATAATTTTACTCTACCCCTACAAAGGAGGAAGACTACTAAATGAAGGTAGATTTTGAAGAATTTGAGTTTGACTAAGCCACATGAATTGATTAAACATGAGTGTAAGGTATTTTTATTATTTTTTGTTAATAGTGCTTTAAATTTGATATGCATTGTTGGCTTATTCTTTAACCATTTAAGTTTATAAAGTTTAATAATTATTTAATATGTTATTAAAGCTTTAGTTTGCAAGGGATTATGTGTTGCCGTGTTGGATCCTCATTCCCCACTTATTAGTTGTTTGCAGAGTGTATAATAGGACTAAACTTTTAAAGAAGGTTGTAAACTTTTTTTATATTTTATTTTGGGAGAAAATGAGAACAGAGATCGAAAAGGGGGAGGAGAGGGAGGACAAAGGGAAAAGATAGAAATGCATAAGAAAGTGTAGGATGGAAGAGAGAGTCGAGAGAAATAGGATTTCTGACAAAAATGCCCTTCATAAAATTGTTAGGGCTGTTGCATAAAATTAGAGAATTACTATTGCACTTTTTTTTTTTTCCTTTTCCACACCCTTCTTAAAAAAAAACAAAGAAAAACTAAAAAAAAAATACTATTCAGCCCCTCCCTTCTTTCTCTCTCTTTCTCCTTCCCACACCCACACCCTCACCCTTTTTCTTATTTTTCTTTTTCTTCTTCTTCCCCCCACATCAAGCCCCTCTCTCTTTCCTTCTCTCCTCCCTCATTTTCTCTCTCTGGCTTTTCAACCTAGCCATCTTGTACACACTCCCCCTCTTCTCCCTCCTTCACCACACCTCATCCTCATCCTCTCTCTGGTAGTTATTTCAATTTCGTCCTTCACTATTTCAATTTTCTCAATCTAAGTTCTCATAGTATTGAAATTGTTTTAATTAAGTTTAAAATTAAATTTTCGTCAAATTTTTAAGATGGTAGAAACTTTAAGGTAAGAATATAGTTGTTTCAACTAAAAATTGATGGTAATAATTTTTTTATTCTTAGACCATTATATCCTTACTTTAACGGTTATAGATATTTAATTTTGAACTTGATTGAAACAATTGCAGAATTATGAGAATTTAATTTAAAAAATTAAAATAACTACCAAATTATAGAAACCAAAATGATAATTTGCCCGAAAATAAAAAATAATAGAAAAATTAGCAAATATGACATCGGGGATCACTTAGCAAATTAAAATAACCACCAAGCAATGACTATTTTGCTTCATGTTATACTTTTTTGTCCATTGAATCTTCATTTTGTCCCTTTATGGAATTGACCCTACAAAATATCGTTGGAACTTTTCCTAACAAATGTTATAGGCGATGAACAGGAATCTCAATCTCTTTTGGCATTTGGTCAAGTTCTAAAAGGGTAGTCGTCTCTTTTCTCTTTTTTTTTTTTTTTTTTTTTTTTTTTTCTTCTCTGGAATGTAGTCTTCTAGTCGTCTTCCTTGATTACACAGCTTTATCACACCACCTACCCCCAACTTGGCGTTTATGAAAATAAAATATTTATATCAAGTACTATATAACCCCATTTCAGTTTCAACTCCTTCGAATCTTTTCAAGACTGAAAAAACTCCCACTGCTAAGAAAAAAGAGAGGGATTGAGCGTTGGAATCATCATGTCTGAGATAGTCAATGAGGCTTGGAGAAAATATCGTATACAGCTTCAAGCCCACCCTCTCAGAACCAAGGTTTCTTTCAGTTCTTGAATCACCCCCAGTTCCTTCTTTTCCTTTCATTTCTTTGTCTCACTCTGCTTTACAAGGATTCATTCCAACGATGATTTATTTGTTTTGTATATAATATTAATGTTTGTTTGCTTTGGACTGTTGGTTTTCTAGGCCATTACATCAGGAGTTATGGCTGGGTGTAGTGATACCATAGCCCAGAAGATCTCTGGGGTCAGGAAGCTTCAACTGAGAAGACTGCTTCTTATGATGGTATGCTTATTTTGATCATGGTGTACAACATGATTGCTTGTTTGTGAACTAATGTGGGTTCGACCAGATTCTCTGTTTGGCTACTGAGAAAATGGGGGACAAGACAAGGAAATTTATGTCTTTTTCTTTTTTTGTTTCTTATGTTGTTTTGGTTTCTTTGAGTAAAATATTCTTAGCAACCATGTGGTTTTATCATACCCTGAAACCAATAATAATGAATTGAAAGTTAAATTATTCATATTTGTCTTTTCTCTTCCCACTTTTGCTCAGTTACCAGGTTGCTACTTACAATTCTCTAATAGACTGATGTTTATCAGGTTATATTTATTTGTGTTATGCCATGACCGTGTATATCATGTTGGAATCTGATGCTTAAATTCGTTTTCAGCTCTATGGGTTTGCATATGGGGGACCATTTGGGCACTTCCTCCAAAAATTGATGGATAAACTATTCAAGGGAAAGGACAACAAAACTGTTGCGAAAAAGGTACACTTTTTCCATAGTCGAATTTTTGTGCTTGCTAGCATATAATTTCCATGCCTTGTTCATCCCTTTTTGAGTTAAATAAATGCTGAAAACCTGCATTTGAGTCAACTATTGATGAATGAAAATTCAATTATTAGGTTTTGTTGGAACAATTAACTTCTTCTCCTTGGAACAACCTGTTTTTCATGATGTACTATGGCTTGGTGGTTGAAGGTATGCACATATCTTAGGTATTCTCTTAAATGATATGTCTCATCTTTGATATATGGTATCAATTAGTCTTTAATATTATGTTCTATTTAGTTATGGTAGTATGATGGTTTGGTTGGACTTGATTGCTCTTTTTCTTTTCTTTTTACTTAAAAACTTTTTTTGAGGGGAGGGAGGGGGCAAGAGGATGTCTACTGTGTGTTATACTTTCAACCGGTGTGTAGGATATCTCAATTCACAGTTTGCGGTTTTAGAGCATTTTAACTTGTAGCCTTTTGATCTTTTTCGACTTTTCATTGTTGATGTTGTTGCTCCTTGTTATTTTCTTTCATTGTTGATATAATATGACAAGGAACTAGTTTCTTGTTGGAATATCATTTCCTTTTCACCAGTTTCTTTTTACAGAGCAGAGCTGTACAGTTCACTTGAAATTTCTGGAAAACAATGTGCATGTCATGCTACGTTCAAGGCAAAACGTATGCTGGATAGTGAAATGTTGGTCCTGAAGCTGTTTTTATCTTATTCTGCGTATTGTTTCCTTGTTTATATGATTTTATCCTTATATAATGTGAAATTCATACTTTATTTTGTTGGTGTGATATATTACCAAAATATTACCTCTCTCCCGTCACTTGATGATTTTGTTGCATTTCACTAAGGATGCTCATGCCAATATGCCATAAAACTCTGACCCAACATGATATTAGACTTGGAATGATGCATTGCTTATTTTTACTCTGGCATTTCAGGAAGACCATGGAATTTAGTCAAGAGTAAAGTTCGAAAGGACTACCTGTCTGTTCAATTGACTGCATGGAAGGTATGAAATATGAACATCTTTTTGTTGTTTTATACTTGAGGCAATTCTTGAACTTGGCAATACTGAAGTTATGATGGGTGCAGTTTTGGCCTATTGTTGGTTGGGTGAATTACCAGTATATGCCTGCGCAATTCCGTGTTTTGTTTCCCAGCTTCATTGCCTCATGCTGGTACGCTGCTGTAACTGTTCAACTTTGCTTGCCTCCTTAATTTACCTCCCACTATCATATCATGCCATATCTGTATTGTGCTGGCGCTTCCCAGAGACTCCCTTGTACATATACTTCATAAAAGAACCCAGAATTGGGAAATAAAAATTTGATCATGTCTGATTATTGTTCTATGAGCAGTTACGCCTCCAATGCTAGTATACACCCACCCTAGACAGCAAAAGAATAATAATTGTATTTGAAAAATCTAAGGGTTTATTGAGTACAGAGTTAGATTAAATTACTATTATGATTACAGAGTTGATATTAACAAAAACCCAGCACCTATGCTAAAGAAATATATGTACTTTTTGGTGGCATATTTCGAACTTATTGTATCATAAATACCTAATGCATTTCAGATCATTGTGCAAGGATTTCTTAGTTAAACAACTCACTCCCACTTTGCTTACTTCTTGCAGGGCAATCTTTCTTAATCTGAAGGCTAGATCGGTGGCAATTAAGCCGGCCTAGAACACAGAATCTTTTTCTTCACCCTTTCCTTGTTTGATTGGAACCTTTAGACTCTTAGTTTGTGAAAAGGTTTCTATTACCCTTTGTATAAGTTGCTAGCTGTATTAGTATTATGAAAGTTTTCGATTTGCCTTGGTGTTGTCAGTTTCTATCTTATGGTTGAGTTATTGTAGAACATATACTGAAATCCAGTTCAATTTCTGATTGATGGTAACAAAATTTTTGGGAGGTAGATTGATGTAAAAACACATTGTTGATGTCTATGCAGCGCATGCTGAGAGACCAGTACAGGTTCTAAGTGTGCATACAACACATTCACACATCATTCCTGCACAAATGTTATGCTCAGAGTATAATAATAGCTAGCAAATTAATTAATACAGGATCCTCTTAAAAAGAGTAGTAGTTAAAACAAGAGAACTATGTACCCAAGAAGGTAATTAGCCAAACAAGTTTGTGCCCAAAATTTATGATTCAACTCTTCAACATCCATGGCTTTGGGTACACTAAACCATGGAATTGCACTCCCCTGCCTCCATAACTGAGGCTGCAAGGTCAACCTTTTTGTGTCTGGTTATGACTGCATACGCCACTTCAACACAAAACCTAAGAGTCATTGCGAAGAAGTAGATGACCAAGATGAAACGAAGAATGAAGAAGTAAGCAACCAAGGGTATTGGTAAATGGCCTTCTTTATTCATAATCTTAATCAAACAAAATGCTGCCCATATTGCACCTGTGAAGCAAATATAGGTGAAAATTCCCAAAGCATGAGGTATTGTCAGCCATTCCCTCTTCCCCTTCTCCATATCCACCACATATATATGAATAAGAACCCACTTCAGTTATGAGATTCTCTGAAATTTACCTGAAAATGTTTGTGAACTGTGACTAAGCAGTGGGAGACAAAGAGGAGATTGCTAAATTGCAAGGGCATGCATGACTTAAATTACATGCTACAATTTTTTATTTTGTTTATGCAGAAATTTTTGTGGTTTTTTCATTCAATTCATGAATTTTGCTACTTTGCCAGTATTCAGAAAATTCGAGTTTAATTAGATTGTTGTCCTCGAATCGAATAAGATTAGAGTTTAATAATGCTCAAACGTATTTGTTCGTACTTTGGTAATAATATGCCTACAACAAATATTACTAGTCAAATAACCAAAATCAAAATCCAATCTAGCATTCAAAGATGACAACCTAATAAGCCTTAATAAATGACCAAAAATTACAGGACTAAGATGTCCACTTGTTATGCACTTATATTAAGTTGGATTTGTGGGCTTATAACTTCAGTGGTATAACACTTTTGCTCTACACTTATAACAAGTACAAATGAATGACAACCTAAAAAAATAGAGAGAATAAACAAATAAGGCACAGCTTTCCAAGTTTGTTCAAAGTTGAATCAAGGATTGTTGCATCTGATCATTGAAAGAACATGCAAGTTCAAGTCCATGAAGGTTGGGAAACTTACTTGAATGTACAGGTAGCTCTAATGTCAGAAGTAACAAGACCCCTCTGCCCTCTGGCAATTCATCAATCTTTCAAATGAATTCCTTGTGGATCCGGATTTTGATTTCATTGTTTGTTTGGAGTTTGGATAAATAAGAGTGATTACAAAAGATTCAAACTCTATCGATCCTCATATCACTAATTTGATTTCTAGAGGGACTCATCTCAAACTATGACCGTTACAATATTTTTTTTTTTTTTTTTTTTTATCAGTATCGGCTTTAAGGCCAGTTTGGGGGTCTGCCCATATTGCTTAACTTTGTACATTCCATGGGAGAATAATGGTCATTTTGCTGCACCCTCTTTGTGCATCACATGTGAGAATGGTGATGGGTTTTGGGCAGAATTTCTGTTCGTTTTACTGTTTTAGCATTATTTGAAAATCAATATGTATATAACAAGTCTGAACTGTCATGCATTTTTTATTTGAAAAACAAAACAACTGACAACTTGATACTGTTTAAGAGGAATTTTGTATCATACGATCACAAATGACATCTCTCTGTGAGTGACAAATATAGTGATTTTTCCTGGGTGATAATGTTTAGTTTTAGTTAAGTGTATTTATCCCTACATCGAAGATTTTGAATTTAAATCTATCTCCTCTAGTGTTTCTTTTTTTTTTTTTTTTTTGGCCAATAGCATGATAAATGTTTAACTGTTAGATATCTGACACTTTCGTCCAACTAAACACTACTTAAACAATTGAAAAGAGATAAGAATAAAAAAATAAGACAACCGCTTCAGACCCTAAAATATTAAAAAATTCTAAATATTACGGATTCTTTATATACTTATAGGCCCAACTATAATGGATGAAAAGTAGAAAATCTAAGCCCCTATTTGGTATTCAATTAAAAAAAAATTCAAAAATATGGATCTATTTTTAAAATATTAAATTTTAAATTCAGTTTTTAAAATTTGAAAATTTGTTTTGTATGGAACTTAAAAACTGTTTTTAAATTTTAAAATATTTGAAAACTTGTTTGGTTGATATTTTTTAAAATAATTTTTTTTTTCAATATATTGTTTGTATAAGAATTTAGGCTTAAAGTTTGAACTCAAAACTCAATACCCAACTCTCGAGACCCGAGATCCGAGAACCGCAGACCGGGGATCGGGATCCTGAACCTGAGACCCTAGACTCTATACATAAGGTCCGTAACCTAAGATCAATAATAAAATTTCATAGTACAAATTCAAGAATCATTCAAAATAATACAAAGTTTACTTCAAATTAACACAAATTTAAGAATCATTCAAACATCTAAGATAACAAAAAGTTCAATTTAACACAAATTCTAAGACCGATTATTAACATAGTCTAACCACAAAGCCCCAACTATGTGATCTCTAATATCACTCATTTGATTTTCCTCATTCAAGTCCATGTTTACCCCTTTTTGACTTGCCCATGAGCTTTCTTCATCTACCACATCAAGGTCTTCAGCTTGGTATTAATGAAACATTTTATCACCCCTTGATTGCATTCTAAAGAAGTTGTGCACTATGCAACATGCAATGAGAATAAGTCGTTTGTCCAGTGGCAGTGGTGTTGTTGAAAATCTCACCAAACACATGATAATGTGGACATCCTTTTTTTTTTTTTTTAAATGGCTCGCAAATTTGTTTTTCTATAAAGTTAAAATAATACACAATAAAAATATGTAAATAAAAAGCAAACACCCACCCCAATAAAAAAGGAATTCCGAACATTAATAATTTAATGCTCTAATATAATATGCAATTTCTAAATAGTTTATGACACTAGGGATATATTACTTAGTCCTGCAAGTTGTTTGACTGAGAGGACAAAATCAATGCCTGCTGTACTCACCCATTACTAACTACCAAAAGTGACATCCTACTTTTTGTGTCAAATGCAAAAAGAGTCTCATCAAAAAGTAAGCTTCAGCCCAGAAGAACTTGTGGCTCTCTTTTTCCCATTAGTCACTATGTACTGCATGCATGGGTATGTTGTCAAGTTGCACACAATCCATTTATATAAACCCAAGTTACCCAACCAATTAAGCCATCAATTATCCCATACTCACTAAACCAAAAACACACTAGTGATGAAAATGCTTCACTACATTCTCTTCTTCTTTTCTCTCATCTTCTTTTCCTCCTCCTCCTCTCATGCTTCTGTCCAAGACTTCTGTGTGGCAAACCTGAAAGGCCTAGACAGCAAAGCAACAAACCTTCCAACCACTCAACATAAAGGGAAAAATATGTAGAGAAACACATCTATTTACTGAATAAGATATTTTAAAAACTGGTGGGATATCAAATTTGAAACAAAGCCAAATGAAGATGTCTCATTGTTTTCATATCTAGTTCCCAGAATAATACAATATGCTAACTATCAATTTTTAAGAGTCTCAAAACATTTTGGTGTGCAAAGATGACAGCTTGCAAAATCTTGGAGGATGGACCTCAAGCAATTAAAAATTTCGAAGATTGAAATTCAGTGCTTTCTGCTAGCTTGTCATACACAATTAATATGACTTGTAAGTTGTAACTTTCTCCACATGCCCACTAACCAAAGTAGGTAAATAATTGATACAGTCAAACTAAACTTAGTGAAAAAGAAAAGTATAAGCCATTTACAAAGACAAAACTTAGTGAAAAAAAAAAGTATAATCCAAGGCTTCTGCCACAGAACAAAATTTGGTTTATTATTCATAATTACAAAAGCAAAGCATAAGAGTGATAAGAAGGAAGAATTGGCAATAGCATAATTACAATTCATATAAGGTATAGCTTTGTCTAGGTGTAGGATAGACGTTGGTTTACAGCTATAGGGAAGCCAGCAGGAGTCTTGACAGGGCACCTAGAAGGTGTTACAATCACTGAAAATTATGAGAAGTACCCACATAGAACTATAAAAGGAACTACACAATACCCAATTCTTAATAATTAAATCGAACTATAAATAAAATAAATTATATAGAAGTACTGCCAAACAAATAAAACCAAACTAAAAGAACAAATCATCTTAAACTTATTCTTGAAATCACCACACAAAAAAAAGGAACAAATCACCAAAAATCCAAGATAAAAATAAATAAATAATCAAAAACTCATCACACATCTCATTTTACAGACCTCATTCTCATAGTCATAGACAGAAAACAAATGAACAAATCACCAAAAATCCAAGATTATAATGAATAAATCATCAAACACCCTTCACACATACCATCCTCAAAATCGTAGGACAAAATCTAGGGCAAAAATAACCGAGTTTACTTTCTAGAGTTGAGAAGATGAAGGGAGACAAGGATGAACACGATCCACAGACGAGACGAAGACCAAGAGATCGCTAAGGTAGAAGATGAAGAATAGAGTCGCACAAACCAAGCCTCAGGTTGCATACGAAGACGGAGAGAAAAAAAAAATGAGGAAAACGATAATTTGGTGTATTTCGAAAATTTTAAAATTTTAATTTTAAAAAGTGGACTACCAAACAAGTTTCCACTTAAAAAAAATGAGATGTTGTTTTTAAAAATGAAAACCTGTATTTGAATCAAATACCAAACGGCGCCTAAATTATTGTTGGTCTCGTACCCCAGAATGCTTGGCCTGGTACTGGATTGAAAATAAAAGCACCTGCAAATAGCAAACAGAAGCTCTTAGCGCCACATGGGACAAAGGAATTCCTTCTCCACCTGTCAGGAATGTCAAGCAAGTTCAGCTTGTTATATTCACTTTGTATATTATTGACCAAAAAAACAATCTTCGTTTTTTATATTATATATTTTAATTATATTAAAACTGTCACCATCATTTACAAAAGTAGGAGCAGGAAAAATGATGGAATAATTATCTTTGAAGAGCCTGTTGGACTCATTAATTAACATATATGATATAGCATAACTCATCATAGTACAATTATTTGATAGAGAGGAAAATTGTCATCTTCCTTAAAGATACTCTAAAATGGGGTGGGCTAGGAATATAGAGTAGCTTGTGAAGACAAAGTATGTGGCTATGGATCATAGAAACTGTAGGTGTCAAATATTAACATGGTGCATTTAAGACAGCTTAAGAGTGTGGCCTCAAGACTCGATCAAGTAAGAAGGAAGCTTCGCTGAAACTTACGAAATTTAATTAATTAAGGTAATGTATGCATTGGCAGAAAGAAAGAAATCCATGCATTTTCCACAAGAAAACGTCATGCATTGTACGGGGCTTGTTCAGACTTCAGACAACCATTATTGCTCTAAAATTTTGGCACAATTCTCTCATTTAACTTCTGGTTTTTCTGACAAGACACCTTCCTTCCTTCCTTTAGAGGCAAAGCTTTGTTAACAAATCCACTCAGTGATTCTTTGGACTCAAAATATTTTTTTGACATATTTGTGGACCACATTTTTCTAATAGAAATTAAATAGCTCAAGTTCAAATTAAACATTCAACTATGAGTGAATTTCATCCCAGTTTCACGAATTAATAAATTTTTAAAAAATATTTATAAATTAACGTCTAAATTAAAAAATGTATTTTCATTTTTTAAACTGTTAATGTTGAGATTAAATGCCAGTTCATGTGACCATCTATGGCGTGGCACTAGTTTGGCAATCTTCACACTTAGTACCCAATATATATGTGGCATGTGCCCACCACCCCCTCTCCTTTCACACCCACTAATACAGTTCCATTGGGTGGGAACATGCCACATATTGGGTACTAGGGGTGAAGATTGGTATTTAACCTTAACATTAACAGTTTAGCAAATGAAAAAATATTTTTCAATTTAGGTGTTAATTTGTGGATGTTTTTGAAAGATTTATTAATTCATAGACCCAGATGAAATTCATACTATAGTTGGGTGTTTAATTTGAACTTGATCCAAATTAAATTATTCTGACTTCAAAATGTAGTTGGGTACAAATTAAGCTAGTTAAAGACGAGTCAGCAGGGCTTAATAGCGCCATTGATGTGGCACATAAACGGGTAGTGATCAAATGGTTTTGTATTAGTAACTTGGTGAGTGACGATTGTCCTAGGGAGTTTTCCATAACAGAAATGAGACTTCGCATAGAGGAAATATTTAATCATTGAATAGTAAAATTTTGTGATATATCACTAAACTAGTAGTGAAAGAAGTATGATTTGTACCAGAGGAAAATGTTAAAAAGGGTTTTATTTTCTGACCCATGCTATGGAAATGGAAATGTACTTATTACATTAATTAACTATTATATATGATGCTTAATTGTTATTTAACATATCGTGGTCAATGTTAATATGCCCGTACGCATTTGATGATGACCTTGACAGCTTGTTTTATGAATTATGACCTCCTACAAGTAAATGGACTGTTGAATTTATTGTTGTTAATACTTTTCGGTGAAATTGTTGTTAATACTTTGATGTGTGGGCATATTTGATGGAAAGAATAGTTCCATACCGGTAAGCATATATATATGGATTTGGATCATCTAGTAATTCTTATTCCATATATAAAATTTGGCATTTCTAATAGCAATTCGCATATATCACCACAAATTAAGTTAATAGAAATATTACAAAGTTTTGACGACATCGTAGAGTATGAAAGAAGCACTAGACTCCTAAAATTTAAGCGTCGAGATAATAGATTGTTTTGAGACTAGAAATTCTCACTTTACAATGAATGTATTTGTTGTACGTCTTGTCCTCCATGTTAAGACATATTGTATACATTAATTTGTTGTACATAATTAAGTATTTTGCAATCATGACATACGAGACACTGTTCATGACCAATCGACATACAAACACAAGAACTGATTGAGCAGCGAGCACTCTCAGGCAGGAGGGACACAATATAAACCTAGCTACAAGTAAGGCATATATAGATGAACTGAAATCTGAATATATGATGCAGCCACAACCCACAAGATCCCAAACCTAGCCCTCATCTTCATCTTTCATGCAATCTAATGCCAAATGTGTATACGTACTATTCCCACATCATATCACTCATGCATGCAATATCAATCATACATGAAGCAACCGAAAACAAACACAAAGATATTCAGATTTTAGAAACACAATCTAAGCAATTAAGTAACCTAGAGATTAAAGAAACAATTAACAACAACATAGAAATGAAATTTGAAATGGGGTCCAATAATATTAATCTCACATTCTCACGTACATGCAGCCAGATTAACTCTGTGATCTTTATCTTTCTTTCTCGATCGTCATCATCATGCATCCTACAAATACTACAAAACACAACACAATTATCATCACAAACAGAGAGAGAGAGAGAGAGAGAGAGAGAGAGAGAGTCTCATTTGCGTGATTTGGTTCTGGTTTGGAGGACACGAAGTCACCACCACCTCACTTCTCACTACTATTCTGAACCTTCTGCGCGCCATTGATCGACGTGGACCAAAACCCTTCCATCCAATCACACCACGCCACGTAACCCAGCTACTCACAACCACACACAAACAGTCCCCCTCCCCTCCCTTCACAGCATATATGTCACATCTGAATCCACCTTCCCAGTTGCGTTGGGTTCACAATCCCCGGAATGTGGGCCCCATCCGTCTTCAGCATGCTCGCCACCTCACCATAACTCTCGTGCACCGCACCCGCACCCGCATCTGCGCCGGCCTTGGCTTCCGCCGGTTTCACCCTCCTCGGCTCGGCTGAGGAGGAAGAAACTCCCAGCGCCACTGCCTCCGCACGTGCGGGATCGTACTTCTGACCGAACAGCGTGCCCCTTGTTAAATACTCGTGCGCCATGTACCCAGCCAAAAGCCGATTTGATGAAGAAGCCGACGGCTCGCCGGCTTGAGAAGAAGCCGTTGTTTTTGGGCTTGGAGTTGGAGCCGACGGTTTTAAGCCGTACAACGTGGTCTCCCTCTCCTTCCGCTTTCGGGAGGCGCCAGGTGGCAGAATCCTACGGCTATGGACTTGGTAACTACTCATCTTCTGTTTAAGATGATTTTAAAATCTCATGCCACGTCAGCAAAAGACTTCAGTTTGAGAAATACTTTACGCTGAGGAGTGGGACCAGAGCGGGGGCAAAACCGTCAAAATGGAGGTTTGTGGAGAAAAGCGTCAAATCAGGCGCTTGGACTCTTTTCAAAACGACAGAGTTTCAATGTTTCAAAGAGACTTAGAAATGTAAATACCGGAAAAGGCCTTCTACATAGCAAAAGGAAGTATGAAGAAAGTAAAAATAAAAATAATAAATTTTACGAAATGAAAGGAGGTTGGGGCTGGGGGTTAGGTTAGGCTGAGAGGTGAAATCGGATCCAAAGAGCTCTGGGCCCGCCCCGAATCAGGTGATGGATCGGAGTGTACGCACGGCAGAGTGAGAAGTGGGGCCTCCGGAATACGGCGGAGGATTGGCGGAGAGGGAGGTTGAGATTGAAGAGAGAGAGAGAGAGAGAGAGAGAGAAGAGGAGGAAGACAGAAGATTGGGGATTATGCAAGAGAGAGAGAGTGACTAAAGCGGCCTCTTGTTCATGGATTTTATATATGAAACCTTGTTTTACATATGCCCCTACTGTTTTGATGAAATATCTCAATTGCCATTGATAATCTCAAATGACTGAACTACCCTTTTGATGTGCTTAATTGTCTTTCAGGGTTGTATATATTTCATCTCCATCGAGATACACGAATTTCCCACGGCTATTTTCCTTTTCATTATAACTACGGAACTACCTAATATGAGTTGTTGAATTACCAAAGACAGAAATCTCTGAATGCCAGAATTCTTGCTGGAACTGGCTGTTTCAGTTAGACTGCATTTAAATTCACTTTCCAATTATTGAATTGATATTTTTTGTAAATAATTAGTGGAATTACAAATAAGGCCATGGCTCGGAGTTGTAGTTATCGATATTACCTATGAGTGGTAATTGTAATAAGATATAATAACACGACTCATCTGACATAATAAGATGATTTGATCTCGAAAAAATAAAAAACTCACACATAACACGAAGTTAGCATATTACATAGGCTTAATTATCGATTTATCACCCAAAATTGTAACTCATTCCCACTTTACCACTTGAAAGTTGTTTTGTCCCAGATTACCACCTGTAACTTACATCCGTATCCCATTTTACCTTATTCCGTCAACAATTCCGTTAATGTTGACGTGGCGCGCTGGATGTGCGCCGCGTGTCACATCTTTTTTGTATTTTTTGATTTTTTTGATTTTTCTATTTTTATAAACTTTGAAAATTAATTAAAAATAGCTCCAAACTTAGAAAAATACACGAAAAATTCCTACTGACTTATCTTAACTAGTACTAATTTAATATGGGGTAAAAATGTCAATTTTTCCTCTAAAAATTTCCAAACAATTTGGAAAGTCCAAATTTATTTCTAGAAAATTAAAATACTCTAGACTCTTTGAAAATTCATAAAATAATCTTCCGAACTCCAAAAAATATGAGGTCTGCACCGTTAGTCTTCTAACAACTAACAATACCTTTCTCGTGAACACTTGCTACCCAAAAGACCTCTCGGTCTTAGAGAAAAATAAAATTCCCTATAAAATAAATTCTAGAAAAATTCTAAAATTTCTGTAAAGTCTCAAAATAATTCTCTAAAACAAGCTTTTGGTAATTTTTCAAAATATTTTTGAGAATTTGTCCAAGAGTTTACGAAAATTCTAGAATTTATTTAATAGAGGAAAATTTATTTAAATTTTTTAGAAATAAATTTGGACTTTCTATTTTTTTTTGAAAATTTTTAGAGGGCAAATTGGTAATTTAACCTTATAGTAAATTAGTGCTAGTCAAGACGAGTCCGTAGGAATTTTTCGTGTATTTTTATGAGTTCGGAGCTATTTTTAATTAATTTTCAAAGTTTATAAAAATAAAAAAATGCGAAAAAATAAAAAAAGACGTGACAAGTGGCGCACATCTAGCGCACCACGTCAGCATTAACGGCCAGATCGTCAGCATTAACGGAATTGTTGACGGAACAAGGTAAAATGGGACACGGATGTAAATTACAGGTGGTAATCTGGGACAAAAAAACTTTCAGGTGGTAAAGTGGGAATGAATTACAGTTTTGGGTGGTAAATCGATAATCAAGCCTATTACATACTTGAAACAAATTCATTTATGACACAGCTTGTTATTTTTAACACGAATAATAAATATGACGAGTTATTCAAACACGAATAACTCAATTTTGACATAATAAACCTTTTAACTAACACTTAAGAAGAAAAAAAATTAATTTTTCTTACTTCATATTGTGTATTTGTATAAATCTTCATATGATTATTTCTATAATTTTGCTAAAATTAAAAATCAAGTAAAATCTTATCGTGCAAGGATATGTATAAATGATAGGTTTGGTTTAGTAATTAAGGAAATGTAGTTTTTAGTTTTTAGTTCACCATAACCTGTGAGTTATCTCGAACACGACATAATTAATGAACGGTTTTGGTCATTGTTAAGTTATTTGACATTGTAATCGAATTAGTTAGGTTATGATTAACTATACTTAACATTAAATCAAGATGAATTTGAAAAACTAACCCATTTGTGTTTCCATTAAAAATGTTTAACCCATTTTAAAATATTTAGAATTTTGACCCTCGAGTAGTACTTGAGCTTCCTTCGAAAAGTGCTTGAATCCCTCTCAACTACTACTCGAACCTTCTCAAGCAGTGTTCGAGCACTTCTCAAGAGGAGCTCGAACACTACTCGAGGATCAAATTAAAAAAAAAAATGTTAAAGTTTTTTATTGACTTAAATTTAGGGTAGTTTTTCAGATTTCTTATAAAACAAAACGACATGATATGAAAGTCCACTAACATAAATTGTCATCCATAATTTAGTCATGACTGCACAATGACAAAATTGGCATAGAAAAAAAATCATTTACCAATATTATTTTTTAGGGCAAATTACAAAATACCCCTCTCAGGTTTATTTTCAATTCCCCTCATAAGGTTTTAATTTTTTCAATGTGTTACATATAGTTTTCAATTCAAGTTAATGTGCAAACTGAAAAAAGAAAAAAACAAAAAAAATAAATAAATAATAACTTAATTACCCCTACCCTACCCTACCCTCCCCAACCCCATCTCTTTTTCTCTCTTTCTCTATCTGGCTTCCCCGTCGTCCTCTTCCCCCACCTACCCTCCCAAGCCCCATCTCTCTTTCTCTCTCTCTTTGGCTCCCTCATCGTCCCCCCACCCTCCCCAGCCTCGTCACATCCCCCTCCCTACTACCGTTGGTGACTCCCTCCTCCTTTGGCGGCGACCCTTCTCTTTCTCTCTCTGGCTCTCTTTCTCTCTAGCTCCCCTGACGACACATTATGAGGAAGATTGGGATTTAAAGCCATAGTTTGAAAGTAAGAACTTGTTGAGTAGGAGAACACCAATGTTTGATGAGTACCATAGGATTATAAGGGAAGATTTTCAAAGGTTTTGGTGCAGAGATTTGTGCTTGGATTTGTTTTATTCTTGAAACAAGTGCTGAGATTTGTTTGGAGAAGCTCTCATATGAGCTTCAATGGAAAATTAGTATTTTTTTTTTGTTGCAGGAAATTAATATTTTCTATTGGTGGGGAGGGGGATGTGACGGTTGGGGATCGATGAGGGGGACGACGGGGTTGGGTGGGGGTAATTGAGTCATTTTTTATTTTTATTTTTTTCATTTTTTTTAGTTTTTTTCATTTTTCAATTTGCTCATTGACTTAAATTGAAAATTATATGTTTCACATCGAAAAAACTAAAACCTCATGGGGGGAATTGAAAATGACAATAAACTTGGGAGGGGTATTTTGTAATTAGCCCTATTTTAAAAAATTATGAGAGATGTATATAGCAAAATCTAATTATGATTTGTCACAAGAAAACTCAATGTGTTATATACATAGCTTTGATATATTATGTATGAATATTACCAAAACTTATATGGTCCAAAAATTTCATCTAACCATGTGAAACAAAAGTATTTACAATGGGTTTCATAGCAACGAAGTAAGATATTTCCTTGAAAGGTTATTGAACTGAATGAAATATCATTTTCTTTGTGGGTGAAACTTGAAAGTAATGTTAAAGATATAAAGAAAAGATGCACACAAAAAAAAAAAAAAAAGATATAAAGAAAAGGCAAAACCATTGGCCAAAGGGCTAGAGCTTATCTATGTTTAATTAAGGTTGTCCGACAAGGACGTTAAGGTCAAAACGGGGTCCATATCTCCTTGTCTCTTTCTTTCTTATTTCTTATTCGATGGTTGTAAAACTCGCATGTGAACAAGGCTTGATTCCTTCAAAATGGAGTACCTTCTGCTCCCCCATCTCGTAAACTCTTTTTTCTTCTTTTTAATTTATGTAAGAGTTAATTTTTTATCTATTTAAAATGAAAATATAAAAATAGACATGTATTTATCAGATGAAGAATGAAAAAGTGCTCATTCAGGAGAAGGAGCCAAACATCGTTCCTCGGTCCTCGCATATATGACAGATTGATAGCTCAAGAATAAAACTATTTATATCCTTTTAGGTATTTTTATACGGATAATTTTTGTACAAGTTACATGTGACCTTTTTCTCAAAATATATATATGTAAAATCGTAAATTTCATCATATGTAAACATGTCTTACATCATGATGTGAGTTGAGGTTATATGGGATTGTCACTTACAATAATTATTCCTGCTATACTATCTATTTAATATAGATAGATCCATTATCCATTTATGTAATTTTTTTCCCTTTGAACCAACTTATATAAATTCTACTTTTATTAAAAAAATAGTACATAAAATGATGGTTGAGAGCTCATACTTCAAACACCCATTTAGAAAATGAAATTATGTGAGTGATGCTTCATAGACACATAATCAACCAAATTTTACTGTGTTGCACACAAAAAGTACATAATAATAATATTTGTAATTTTAAAGCTGTAAAGGGCATCAGCTCCAGTAATGAAAGAATAAAGGTAAGGTGGTGCCCAACACCCAAATTCTGTGTGATCCACCAAATAGAGTAAAGTAGTTTTGAGTCTTGACAGAGCTATAAGGGGTGCTGATTAGCAAGTTTGAAACTGATCAATTTAGGGGATACGTACTCTATCCATTTGACTACTACTTTTTCTTTTTTCTTTTTTGAACAATTACTACAAATGTTGATGGGTCATAATTCAATAGAGACCAGAAAATCCAGATCAGTATATATACCTTCCACGAACTTCAGCAAAAAAGACAAAGTTAGTCCTCGAATGGTTCTTGAAAGACATCGCAACAACTTCCTCTTGACCACAATAGTCACCCTTTCTTCTTGTGAATCAGAATCTACCGGTGATATTTCTGACCACCACAATAATATATAATTTGTAATATGATAAGAACCCTTCTCATTTGATCATGTCACAATATATGTATATATATAGGCATAAATTTAATTTAGACACATAACTATATATGTTATTTCAACGAGATCTACGAATTTTAAAATATTTCAAATATATACCCGATTTATTATCTAAATTGAAAAATGGACTTCCGTCTATTGATTTGTTGAGAATTCAGTCAAATGTCAGCTTGGCTTTAGCTGATGAGGATTAATTGACGACGTGGCATCAACTCAGCATACATTTTCCGCCAAATGAGTGACACATGTCCACCTAACACGGGCCCACACATCCATCACGTCTTTTTCGCTCGTCAAACGCTCTCATGACCATTTAGTCTCTCAAAAGTATCACGTTCTCCCTCAAATTTGAATATAAATCCATCACTTGTATTCGACAAGTGAGAAAGAGATGATGAATTTGTGGGCCCATATCAGGGATTAGGTGGACATGTGTCACCGTGTCGCTTATTTGGCGAGAAATGTTTGCTGAGATAGCGCTACGTTGCTAAGTAATCATAGTCAACAAAAGTCAAACTGGCATTTAACTGATCTTTCAACGAATCAATGGACGGAAGTCTATTTTTCAATTTAGATAATAGATCAGGTGTATATTTGAAATATTTTAAAATTCGTGAACCCCGTTGAAATGACATATATAGTTATATGTTTAAATTGAATTTATGCCATATATATTATATAAATAGATAAAGAAGAGATAATAATACATGATTCCATTCAAACTTCCACAACAAAGAATTTTGATTTCTCAAAAGGAGGCTACAGCTTAGGCTTCACAGTCATTGTCACGTTTGGTGCGCTTAATGTTGATCTTGCAAGATGCATGTGTAATGTGTTCTATTTTGCCGATTTGGTGAAGACTGAAGATGGTAATTTATAACATTACATTAAGGGCCCGTTTAACATTACTTTTAAAATTGTCAAAAGTGCTTTCAAATTAGTAAAAGCGCTTTTGCTAGCGTTTGACAAAAATAATTAGAAGTGCTTCTGAGTTATAAAAGCATTTCTAAGGGGTTTTTTGAGAAGCACCTGACAAGTGCTTCCTCAAGAAGCACTTTCAAGTGCTTTTGCATGAACAACTTATAAATTTTATAAAAATTTATATGTGTTTCTTAACATAAGTACTTCTAATAAAAGCGCTACTAAATAAAAGTGCTTCTAAAAAAAGCGCTACTAAATAAGAAGTAGTGTCAAACGGGCACTAACAAATTCTGAAATGACTGACGGTAATTTATAACATTACATTAACATGTCACGTGAAGTTATCCTTTGCACATTCTCACGAGTCTTTTCTCACCCTTTGTTTCACAACTTGACACTTGTTTTGTTATCAGCATATGAGCACACGTGCACATGGTGATTGGTCCTGCAAAATAGAATATAATTTACTTCCTGGTATTTCTTTTTGGAATTATTTTACTTCCTAATATTAATCATGGATTCATGGGTAACATTAGGCTTGTTTTGGACCATTTTTGGTAAATAGAAGATATACGACGGAAAGAAGAGAAAGAGTAAAGCCCAAGAAAATTACAAAGAAAAGTCCAACAGACTACAAGGCCCGCTAAAGAGAAGCAAAGCACAAACCGGCCACACCCAAAGAAACCCAAATAGATTTGTAAACCAGAATCTACTGCAGTGATTTCTGACCACCACAATTCGTTTGTAATTTTATTACAACCGTTCTCATTTGCTCTGCATAGCCTTTAGGTAAGACCAAGTAGAAAGGATGTGTTAGGTGGTGAATTAATGGTGTGTTTGGACGGAGAAAAAAAACTTGAAATTTAAACAAAACTCAGCATTTAAGAAATTACATGTTCTAATTTCCTTGTTTGGATTTATAATTATAGAATTTTGTAAATTCTATGTAGAAAAAAACTTGGGATTTGAAGGTTGTAAATTCCACATAAATTAGTGTCATTTTCAAAATTCCAATTTTTATAAAATAAAAAAAAGTCGTGTACATCCATCACTTTGCCAATTAATTACAATACCACACCACTACCACCATGCCGCCGTTACCACCACCACCACCGCCACCTCCGCCGCTACCACCACCACCACCACAACCATCGACACCACCTTCGCCGCCACCACCACCTCTGCCACCACTATGACCGCCATCGCCGCCACCACCACCGACACCGCCACCGACACCACCACCATCACCACCACCATCGACACCGCCACCACTACTGCCGCCACCGTCGCCGCCACTGACACTGCCGCCACCACCACCACCACCACTGACAATGACATCGCCGCTGCCGCCGCCGCCTCCATCACCAGTGCCATCACCACTACCATCGCCGCCACCATTGCCATCGCCACCACCACCGCCAATGTCGTAGTTACCACCACCTTCAATACCCCAATTTTTGCCACCACCATTTCTCCCACCGCTTGTGGGCCATCACCCCTACTACCATCGTCAACTCACCATGAGCATCATTTTTATTGTTGCCACCATCACCATCACTCTTTTATAAAACTACTATAAATTTCGTATTAAAATTATATTATGATTACATTTATCCAAACAAGAGAATTTACAAATTCTAGAATTTTAAATCACGTTATTTTTAATTTCGTCATTTGTGAATTCCTTAGTAGTTTCAAACTACTTCATCCAAACGCACCATAAAGGTTATGATAGGTTAAACATTTAATTCCGTAACAAAAAAGACAAGTCATTTATAATTTTAGAGTGCTACTATTTGTACATCCTTTCAAAAAAAAAATCTAAAGAAAAAGACAGCATTACCTCTCTTTAATTTCCTCTATTTTTCCTTCCTTCACCCACACATCCCATCCCCATCCCCATCTTTTTTTTTTTTCTTCTTCTACTTCCCCCACCCCCACTTGCACCATTTCTTCTTCTTCCTCCCACCCCCACCCCCACCTGCACCTTTCTCTTCTTCTTCCCCCGCCCACCCCGACCACCTCCCCCTGAGTCCTCCCCTCCTATCCGACTCCTTTCTCCCTACTGCCTCCCCCTCGAGCCAGCCCCTCCTCTTTCTCTCCTTCCCTCACTCTTCTCACCCCGTAGACAGCCAAAATCTTCAACAACAAAAATTGCAAGGGCTGGACAGACAGAGAAAAAGAGAGAGCAAATGAGGAAGGAGAGAAAGAGAGAGAATGGGAGAGAGGAGAGAGGGGCGGCAGAGAGGGTGGGCTGGTCGCCGGTGGTGGTGGGCTTCGACAGTGGTGAGTTGCTCGGCGTGGTCGGGATGGGGTGTGTGTGTTGGGTGTTTGTTTTTTTTCTTTTCTTTTGTTTAGGAAGGGTATACAAAAAGAAAAAGAAAAAGAAATGGGGGTATAAAGTCTTTTTCTAAGGATTTTTTTTAGGAGGGGTGTGCAAAAAAAAAAAAAAAAAAAAAGGTGTGCAAATAGCTGCCCTCTAATTTTGGTATCTAAATTTTAGCTTTTGTCCCAATTTCATACCCACACTTTTATTTTGTTCTAATTTAATATATAATATGACTAGCAACAAATAATACTAACAAACTTTATTCATGTACTTTGCGCATATCTTATATTTAGATCAATTTACTTTAATCATGAACTTGGGTTGAGTAAAATGTCTCTAATTTTATTTTATTTTTGTTACATTGGAAGGAATTGAACTCTGGATTTAGCCTAATCCTAACATTTATCTCATTCACCACTTGGGCTAAATCCAAGGACAAAATGTCTTTAACTTTGACATCATTTGTTAATATTAGTTTGGGCACCTAATTAGGAAAACAACGAAAGTTCAAGTACTCAAACTGAAAAAGAAAACGAAAAAAAAATGCACAATATGGTATATATGAAGATTACAAGAATATCCAAGCCTAAAAAAGTTTTTTAGAAGGGTTTATTTCATATTTAGTACCTAAACTTTAACTCTTGCCTTAATGTAATACCTAAACTTTTATTTGTCCCAATTGAGTACCTAAACTTTTATTTTGTATCTAATAGTTACCAAAATGAATTTCTGTTAAAATTGTCAACAAAAATTAAGGGCAATATAGTCAAAATATATTTTAATTATTTTTTTATATGTTTAAAATTATAAAAAAATTAACAAAAAATTATAATTAAAATATAAATTTTTTGAAGTGACTATATTGTCCCTAACTTCTGTTAACAATTTTAACAGAAATTCACATGGGTATCTATTAGATACAAAATAAAAATTTAAGTACTCAATTAAGACAAATAAAAATTTAAGTATTATATTAAGACAATAATCAAAATTTAAGTACTAAATATGAAAGAAAAAAAAAAAAATCCTTTTTAGAATAAAGGTAGCATTTGGGCGGCTCAGGGCCTAAAGAGCCGACCAACCTATTTTGGAAAGGCTCACGAGAAGGCAAAGGAGAGGTCGTTACAATTGGTTTATTAGAGCATCTCCAAAAGTCTCTATATATTTTAGAAACGATGTTGAGCAAATGCATGCTCATCTCCGAAGGGCTCTCTTTCTTAGCCAACCACATGGCTCACAACAATTGAGGAGTGAGATTGACTCTCCACTCTCTTCCTTAAACTTAAAATATAGTATTTTAAGTTCCTATCTACATTTTTTCAAGTACACTTAAAGTCTTTTTTCTAAATTCAAGAAACAATAGACAAAATAACATTTAGCTACTTTGGCTAAAATTTAGCCAAAAAATATAGGAAGCTTAGTCTGCAGCAAAACATTAATTGCGACAAAGAAGACATTAATTGCCTCTTAGCATCAAGATAGAATTGATGAGAGAAGAGAGGAAGGAAAGGCAGGGAAGAGGTTGTTAGCCAAAAGTAAGTGATGGGTGAGGAACCATTGTTCTATAAATTAGACATCCCTAGCTATGGCTCAAAACAAGTAACAACACCCAAGATACTATCGAAATTCTTCTTTGTCATGCTTTCAAGCCTTAGCCATAGAAACCTTGCTTTACCAACCTCCAAGCTTGAGACCGTGACCACCATCCTCAACCACACTAAGTGATCGACAACCCCAGCAGTGGCCGAAACAACAAGCATCAACACTCATTCGAGAGAACCACCTTGTCAAAAGATTACACATGCAGGGGCTCCTTTTTTAGCACCACATCTTGTACCAGACGTAGGCAATTAAACATATAAATTATGGCCAAAGTCATGCAGGTAACTATGGTTGGAGTCATCCAAGCTTTCGATAGCCTATTCCAAATGACCAAGCATTATCAAACCAATTAACTCGTGCATTTTTCTAGGATTTCAAACAATTCGAGCAATTCAAACAATTCAAGCAAAGAAAATATTAGCAACAATTCAAATAATTCGAACAATTCAAGCATTTCAAACAAATTCAAGCACAAAGCAAGTGAAATCGATCAGCAGCACCAAGTAAAATTAAGCATTTCCACGGCACTAAAATCTAGATATTTTTACCCATTAGCATCCATCTTCATTAAAGACATTGATCCCATTAAAGACATATACTAATATCTAGATATTTAGTATCCTAAGAAACTACTCTAAGTCAACCCAAGCTAAAGTTCAGGGGTTTTCTTTTCTTCTCTACATTCCCAATTAGGAATGCCTTTACTACCAAATTGAATGAACTTTATATATACTACTGATGAATCTTTATACACATCATATGGAAACCATTCAAAAGTGAATCATCCTAAAATTGAACAAGTATTATAATTCCTCATACACCCTTTTCACTCTCATTTTAAACATTTCCTCCATCTATACCGACACTTCCTACAACTATTTAGCCAGCCACTGCTAAAACAAAAGTACGTCAGGCAAATTAATAATGCAAAACCAAGTAGTCATCCATTGCACTCAATTCACCTAGCCACCCATTTCACTCTCATTTCAAACATTTCCTCCAACTAGCCAGCCACTGCTAAGAAATATAATCGAAGCAACAATATACTGAACCTTAAAATTGAGGCAACCATATACCGAGGAAACCATGAAATATAGGCAATCCTATACTGAGGCAACAATGTACGGAGGCAACCATTTAATTGAGGCAACTATATACCAAGGCAACCATTTAATCAATGCAACTATGTACCAAGGCAACAATGAAATCGAGGCAACAATATATTGGGCCAATTATGAAACAAACGAGGCAATAGTATACCAAGGCAACCATGTAACCGAGGCAGCTATGCACCGAGACAACCAATATACCGGGGCAACCATGAAATCAAGGCAACAACATACAATGGCAACAATGATATCGGGGCAACAACATACAAAGGCAGCAATTAAATGGGGGCAACAACATACAAATGCAACAATGAACTGGAGGCAACAACATACAAAGGCAACAATATGCAGAGGAAACCATGAAATCGGGGCAATGATATGCAGGGGCAAGCATGAAAATGAGGCAACAACATACCGAGGCAAGCATGAAAATGATACAACAATATACAGGGGCAACCATGAAATCGAGGCAACAATATAGACATCAAGAATACGATTAAGGCTTGAAGATAACCAAGTCAACCATGAAGTGGGGGTACAATAAAAAAAAAAAAAACCATTAAATAAGCCGGCAAGAAAAAACGCATTCATGAATTGAGGCAAGTAAAACCAAGCCATGAATTTTTGCATTTAGATAGCAAAGGCAGCCATGAATAGAGGCCCAAAAAAAAAAAAACAGACAAAGTAATTAAATGAAGCATTAATATACGTACTAAGGCAACCAATAAGCGATTCATAAATTGTGTCAACCATGGAGAGTTAACAAAAATTGAGGCAAGCATGTAAACTTGGCAGCAGAGTAAGTAATTTATACAATTTCAAAAGTTAATTATAACCAAATAGAGAAGAGGAAGCATTTCAAGTCTGGAGTTTTTTTTTTTTTTGGCAATATTTCAAGTCTGGAATTTGACTTTGTAATCGCTTTTCCTTGAGGAAGTTCCATCTTCTCAACTAAAACCTGAAAGGACAAAAGGACAGGCACAGGCAGAGTAACCTACCAAAGTGACTTCCTTTACACGCAAAGAAATACTATAACAAAACGAGCGGAATTCGCCAATAAGTTTGTTTGCTCTGTTCTCCACAAGATATAATGTTTACTCAAGTTATTGATCAATTGCGCAATATAAGGGAAAGTGGCTGTTGATGCTCAAAAATGATAAAGCAGTCAACGTCGAGTCGAACCACGTAGGCCCGTTGACCCACCACTGAGTGGATGACACGTCGAAGTGGGGCAGGAACGGGTAGCTGGGTCCGACTGGTGAGTAATGAGAGAGAATGATATCCAAAGCACCCTGCGCAAGTACACAAAAGTGAGCGGGAAGAACACCGGTGTGGTGCCGGCCAAAGCTTCTCCGACGCTCAAGTCAGTGTTCAGAGAGATCTGAGAGCAGAGTGAGTGAATAGTATAATAATGATTGAATCTTATCCCCTTTTGTGACAAGAAGGTACCTCTTTTATAGTACCTTTGGAAGAGTGTTAACCAATCCGGTGACGACACGTGTCCTTTGTGGTGACTTGCACTGTACGAGCGCCACGTGTCACCGATCTNCCCCCCCTCCTTTTTTTTTTTGGTACTATGTTAGGAGAGAGAGAGCCGCCCCCCTCCCTTTTTTTTATTTTTTGAAAAATGACTCAATATAGAGCTGCCCCCCCTTTTGTTTGTGATAACCGAATACAGGGTTGCCCCCCATTTTTTTTTGGGTGTGATTATTTGAGGAGAGAGAGAGAGAGAGTGCTGCTTTATGAAAAAAAAAAAATTTATTTTTGAACTCTGAGGGGCAGAAGGCACTCGGGTTGGCTGTATAAGAAAGGGGGGCTGCTCGGGTGGCCAGACTTGGTCGGGTCGGCCCGGAGGGAGAGCTGTGCGGGTGAGGGGGGCTGTAGGTCGGGTCGGATTGGTTGCGGTGCGGCGGGAGACTGGGCTCGGGCCGGAAGGATCGGCGTGGAGCGGAGGGGAGAGCTGCCCTCGGCTCGGATTGGAGGTTGAGGCTCGGGTCGGCGGCGCTGGGCTGCTCGGATCGGCGCGGGTCGGGCTGTGAGGGGCTCGGCTCGGAACTCTTGTGCGCGGCTCGGAAGCGCAGGGGCTGAAGGACTGGGCTCGGGTCGGATCCGGAGCCTGGGTCTGCGCGAGCTGGCGTAGGCTGCTCGGGCAGGAAGGCTGGGCGTGGGCTGCTTGGGCAGAAAGGCTGCTTGGACTGCTCGAGCAGGGGGCTGTGCGGAAGGGCTGACTTTGCTCGGCTCGGGTTGCGCAGGTGTGGGTGGCTCGGGCTGGACTGAAGGACTGCTCGTCTCGGAGCAGCTGGTGGGCTCGGGCAGCGCGGGCTGCTGGGCTGGGCTGCTGCGCGGTGGTGCACGGGTCAGCTCGGGTGCGCGGCTGCTCGGGCAGGAGGTGGTGCGCTGGTCGGGCTGCCTGGCTTGAGCTCTTCGAGGTAGGTAATTTCGAAATTTTCCTACCCAATTGACATACTGATTTTGCCTTGGAAAATTGAGAATTGTGAGAAACTGTGGTCGTCCAGCCTGAGGCGGACCTTGGAATTGTGATTTGTGAATTGTGAATTGTGAAATTTGTGGGAGGGGCAGGTGGAGGTGCAGGTGGGTATAAACCTTGTTGAGCACTGGGTAGGTCACACGCCTTCATTCTTGGACTGTGTAATTTATTGGGTGTTGTTGTGTTTTTGGCCAGGTACACAGGAAACAAGATTAGTGGGTCAGAACATGTCTGAGCTGTTGAAGCCACAGAATACTGGTAAGGATTGGGTTGTCATTGCTCTTCCCCTTGAATTGATTTTTTGAATATTGGCCTTGATAAATGGTTGGTGGCTGAGCATGTGAAAAGTGATAGGGTGAATGTTGTAAATTTGGGGGTGGAAGAGCACATATGAGGGGTGGGAAACCAGTAGCGATCTTGATATGTCCATGGTGTTGTCTTGGTATTCCGAGCACTTCCCATCTTGATTTTTTTTTTTGATGGGCAGGTATAGTGGGGTCGGACACTCCATGGTTTCCTCAGACGATTCATTAAGGGAGGGCAATTTCATGGATGATAGAGAGTCCGACCAGGCGTCTACACGTGATGGGACACTGACGAGGCCAAGTGTGCCCCGACTCTGGATGGGGTGTGGAAACATGGGGGTGGGCAAGTGGTCGGGCAGAACAATGCATTGCAGGCCGAGCTACTGCAGGCCAGGAAAGAGGCAGACCAGGTTAGGCAAGAGTTGGAGCAGTGCGAGGAGGAGCTGAGCCAAGCCAAGCAGGTGGTCTGTTAGGGGCTGGCAGTAATGATGGGCATGCCAACGTCCCAGAGGGAGGTACCCAAGGGGAAGAGCCCGAGGATGGAGCATCCACAGGTGGGGAGCATGACATGGGAGAGGATCCCAAATAAATGTTTGAAGCAAACATGGCCCGAGGGCAGGGGTGGGCGGACCATCGCCCTATTTTTGTTTAAGTTATATGGTCGGGTCGGATGTGGCCCGTACCAAATTACAAACGCTTTCGATTTTTAAGTTTGTAATTTATGATATTTGGATGATTTGGAGGGTGTCCAACCCGTTTATGGGATAGGATGCCCTTCCCTTTAATACATGGTATTGTGGGATTTTCTGAAATGCATGGTACTTAGTTTCCCTTGAATGCATGAAAGTGATTGTCCTTTGAATGCATGGTACTTAGGTTCCCTTGAATGCATTCTCCATACCCGCGCCTTGAATGCATGGTACTTAGCTTCCCGGGAATGCATGGTACAGATATGGGTAGGGTCGGATGTCTGGTGGCCCGGGGGTCCATATAAACAATTAACACTTTGAATGAAAATGAAGAAAAATGTGTCCATGGTAGGACTCTCATTTATGAAAACGATAACATAGATGAAAGTGAAAAAAGTCCCCGGGGGGTACAACATGTGTCTACTTGTAAAAGTAGCGGAGGTGCTCGGCGCGCCAAGGGTGGCCGAGTTCCTTGCCGATTGTGGCGCGGAGCCTGTATGTGCCTGGACGGACGACCTCAATGATTTTGTAGGGCGTCTGGGGTAGGGCAAGTGTTGGAGACACAAACAGTCATAGAGGGCTTGACCTCTTTTTTCCTCTTGACTGAAGTCATATAGCAGGACCTGGCTGATACTTGATTGCCTTTGACTACCCCCGTTCCACATGGGGTCGGGAACTTGATCAAAAGCAAGTGAGTGGAGATCATAACCCTCAATTGGTTAAGGGCCGGTCGTCCCAGGATGACGTTGTAAGCTGTGGGGCAGTCGACCACAAAAAACTGAGTAGTTGTGGTAGCGGACGAAGGATACCTCCCGAGGGTGAGGGGAAGGTAGATCCCACCAAGAGGGGTGACCATGTCGCCCGAAAAGCTGAGTAAAGAAGCGACCGACCGGTCAAGCCTCTCCTGGTCGATTCCAAGAGCGGTGAAGGCTGGGGCGAAGAGGATGTTGACGGAGCTACCACAATCGATAAGGATCCGAGCCACATCAAAATTAGCTATGGTGGCCTCAATGACCAAAGGGTCATCGTGTGGGAAGCTCAAATCACGTTCCTCTTCCTCGGCAAAGGAGATGGGCGACCACCCGAGCTTAGGAGTCTTTTTGCCACGGTGGAAGTCTACAGCCATAACGCCGGAGCATGGTTGAGCACTTCGGGCGTATTCCTTCCTAGCTCTGTTGGAGTTGCCAGCGAGGGTCAGGCCCCCACAGATGGTATTGACCCGCCCCCGGCGTTATCCGTCGGTCTTGGCCTTCTCGGTGGCCTCCTTGTCTATAAAACCATCTAACTTCCCTTCCTGTACCAAGATTTCTATTGCCTCCTTAAGGGCTCTGCATGCCTCGGTGTCATGGTCATGGTCGTCATGGTAAAGGCAAAAGAAGTTCTTATTAGCCCGATACCGTGTTTGTGGTGGGCGGGGTGGGAGCTTGGGAAGGATGTCCTTGATCTGGGGATACAATTTTGTATAGGTAACAGTGAGAATTATATAGACTTTGAACCTGGAGGCATAGGATGTCTGATAAGTTTCCTCCCTTCGTTGTCCTCCGCCTCTACCATCACCAAATTGTTTCTTGGTGAATTTATTGAACTTTTTCCCGGACCCCCCATATTGCTTGCCCGAGTAGGGCTTGGGCTGGGGTGGCACTATGATGGCCTGGTTGGTACTTGGACGATCTATGGTAGGTGGCTTCTTCCCATATGTTTTGAATTCAGCAGTAGCATAGGCAATGGCCTCTTGCATGAGTTCCTTGTAGGTGCGCGAATTGCGGCGGTTGATTTCAAACAAGAAATCCCCCTCTAGGAGACCACCCTTGAAAGCAGCGAAGGCTACCTTCTCATCACAGTCGCGACACCGAGATCGCTCTAGCTGAAATCGGGTGATGTATTCCCGAAGGGATTCCCTGCTGCCATGTCGGACTCGAGTCAGGTCATCTGTGGTGTAAATTCTATCGGTCTGGATGATATACTGGCCTAGGAAGAGCTCTCGGAGCTCGTTGAAACAATCAACCGAGCCGGGAGGAAGTTGATAGAACCAATTCCTTGCACTGCCAGAGAGGGTAGAAAGGAAGATCCGACACTTTGTAACGTCATCGGCACCTTTGGATTCCAGGGCTGACCGGAAACTCATGAGGTGGTCATATGGGTCTTCCTTCCCTGTATATGGAGTTATCTTGGGAGGCCGAATGTCACCAACCGGAGGAGTGGACAGGATGCGAGTTGTGAAAGGTCCAGGCAGCTCCCTTGTTTCTAAAGATGGGTGCCCACCCCGACTTCCCCCCTCCACTCTTCTCAAGCGCTCACTGATGTCCATGAGAAGTCGTTGGAGCTGGTCTGGTGGAAGAGAGCCGCTGTTACCGGAGTCAGCGACTTGTTCACTTGTGAAAGTGTCATCTTCTGCGCGGCGCCCAGCCGAGAAGATCTGCTCTTCTCCCCGTCGTCGCTTAGGACGAGGAGCATGCTCTTCCTCCAAATCTTGGGGACGTGGGTTGGATTCGCCCCGGTTTGTCCGCTCCTCTTCTCGCCGGGAGCGGTTGTCGTCGAGCAGATGACGACAATCCCGATAAATGTGGAACTCTTCAGAGCGGGTAGGATGCTCGCCAGATCGAGCCCGGTTGACCGGGTGGACAAGTCTCTTTTGGAAACCTGGAGGTGGGCGGCTACCTTCCCCTGCGTCAAGCTGACGCGAAACATTTTGGTCCCTTCGGGGGGGGTTATTCCTCTCACCACTCCGGAGAGTGGTGTGTTCGTCCCTGTCGTGGGGGTTCCTCCTCTCACCACTCCGGGGAGTGGTATGCTCTTCCCTGTCGCGGAGGAGTCGCTCATACAGCTGCGTTATACCCTTTTGGAGGTCGAGCTGTTCCTGGGTTCGTTGGAGCTGAGCCTCTAATCGTTGGATGTATGTCACCTCATCAGATTCGGCAGTCTTCTTGCCTCGCTTGTCACCCAGCGGGGTGTTGTCGACTTGGTCGAGGATAGGGCCTCCGTCCGACATTGTGGGGCTCGGAAGCTAAGAAGCTAGGAAGCTCGGAAGCTAGGAAGCTCGGAAGCTCGGAAGCTCGGGAGCTCGGAAGCTCGGAAGGTTTTTGCACCTCAACTGAGGGTAGAGAATTCAATGGGGAAAATTTGTAACTTTCCCACAGACGGCGCCAAACTGTTGATGCTCAAAAATGGTAAAGCAGTCAACGTCGAGTCAAACCACGTAGGCCCGTTGACCCACCACTGAGTGGATGACATGTCGAAGTGGGTCAGGAACGGGTAGCTGGGTCCGACTGGTGAGTAATGAGAGAGAATGATATCCAAAGCACCCTGCGCAAGTACACAAAAGTGAGCGGGAAGGACACCGGTGTGGTGCCGGCCAAAGCTTCTCCGACGCTCAAGTCAGTGTTCAGAGAGATCTGAGAGCAGAGTGAGTGAATAGTATAATAATGATTGAATCTTATCCCCTTTTGTGACAAGAAGGTACCTCTTTTATAGTACCTTTGGAAGAGTGTTAACCAATCCGGTGACGACACGTGTCCTTTGTGGTGACTTGCACTGTAGGAGCGCCACGTGTCACCGATCTCGAGGTTCCGAGTGAGTTGACACGGGTCGGGGGCCCAGGAGGCTTGAGCTTGGGAGGCCGGAGCCTAAGAGGCCGGGGCCCAGGGGGCCGGAGCCTATGAGGCCGGAGCCTAGGAGGTCGTGGCCTAGGAGGCCGGAGCCTAGTAGGTCGGGGGCTAGGAGCCCAGGAAGGGCTTAGTCTTTTGGGCCTAGGCCCAAACAGCACGATGTTAAGCCTTGTGTGACTTGTCGTTATGCCCAGACGATTAATCATCCGAACAGTGGCCAATTGTAAGGAGTAAAGACCAAGAATCTACTAATATAAACACATCGTCCAATAATACCCTTACACATTGGATTGGTTATACCATGTGATGATATATCGATTATACCCTATAATTTTTCCAAGAATGAGATGGGGTACAGTTTAGGTGCAACTTTATCAAAAAGTGGTCAAGGGCTTAATACCTAGCAAACAAAATAAATGATTAGGTGTACAAAATAGCTTTGGTGATGGCATAAATGAATAGGCAAAACTTTGGTAGTGACAAAAGAAACTGGGTCACAGTTAAAAACAAAGGATTGACGCAGAACAGGAACATTCAGCTTGTGGGCATTACTTAAAAAGCAAATATGGAGTGGCTTTGTTCCTAACTCCTAAGGAACAATTGAAGGGGAATGCTATCCACCTTTTTCATCGAATTTTTTTATTTATTATTCTCATTCCGCAATGTAAATTCATGATCGAAACCGTATATTTTTTAGATCTAACTGTGATTCCCCAAACCTCCGGGTTGGAAGATTCGGGTGCGTTACAGCGCCACACTGACCATTCAGCCCTAGATGGAATTACCAAACTCGGCAACTCGCATCCAGAACCGAACAATTAATGTAAGGCTGAGTTTAAAAACAATTACAGGGTTTGATCAGAATACAAATTACACAACAGTTTTAGTAACAATTCGATTCACCGTTTGTTTATTTGATAACGATTACATGACCAAACGATTTCCTATTTAGTTGATTTTTTACAAAGATGATCTTCAAATAATTATCTAAAAAATAAACAGTTTCAATCCTGAAAATACATTGCATAATGAGAACAATAAAGGAGAAAATCAGTGAAGAAGGTGGTTAGCATTCCTCACAATTGAAAATGCACAATCTTTGCTCTACCATGGATGTTCTGGTTTATATACAAAACAATGCAAATTAAATTAATGGGTAACTTTCGCAATCAAATCAGTGCTCCAAATGACCGATAAACCTTAGAATGATTAATTTGAATTCTAACAAAATTAATGCATAAGGCAATGGTCCTATTTCATGGTTAAGATCAAATTAATGAGAAGAGGAGAAACCAACCCTAAAAGCGATTTGAATTCCAACCTTAATTGAGTTTTGAAACACAAGGCTCTTGCCGCCGTGTGGACCGCCTCATCCATACCCTTGCTGGCTGTGAGTAGCAGAACGGTGCGCACGGTCGTCTCACACCTAATTACTTATTGGCAGTTTAATTATTGAAATTATTAGGGTTTCTATTTTAATTGAATAGTCATTAATCATTATTGACTAAAAAAATCTTATAAATTTATAATTCTTAAAATTAAAACTTATGGGTTTTTTTCCTAAAAATAATGGAAAGCAATTTTGAATTTTAATTATAAAGCCAGGTGATAGACCCAGCTGATACTAGGGGTTGGCAATGGGCCTGGCCGGGCCAAATTTTTCGGGTTTGAGTTTGAATTATAGAAGCTCAATAGGGCTTTCGAGCCAGGCTTGGGCTTTAATACACAAGCCCAACGCCCACCCATCGGGCTTTGGCTTGGGGGCTTGGAGGGCCGGGCCGGGCTAGCCCCGAACGGGCAGCCCAAAATGGGCCCAAAGCCTATTTAGACACATATATATCTTCAAAAAAAAATATAGGATTTTGGCTATGTTGTGATTTTCACATGAGACCTCACATAAAAAATTTCAACTCTCAACCAACTGAGCTGACTAGTTTATTTGTCAAGTTTGTGAATCATAACATATTTAATAGCTCTTTCGTTTGTTTACTTCAATAAATTATTAATATGCTTATTAAGTTATTATATAATACTATTATGTTAGTAATAGTGTAATACCATAAATAATAAACTTTTAAAATTATATACAACATTACAACTATAATAAAACATAAATGTACATATGTTTTATTACATATTTTTATAAACAAACGATGCAATTGTGTTGTCAACGATCCGAACCGTTCAAATTTTAGTTCCTCACTCAAAGATAATTCGTGCAAAAACTAAACTCAATCAGAGATGTAAAAGTGACATAATGGTGGTCGAATTAATGAACGATCGTGGTTTTTCTAATGATGATTGAATGGGTAGATGAATTTCGATTTAGCCGATTTTTTGTACGGATGATCTTTGACTATGAACATAGAAAATGAACGGGTCAGAGTGTTGAAATCACGTTGTGGTCTTCATAATTATGGAAATGACAAGGTTTCAATGGGAAAGTTATTAGAATTATATTCTTCAAGTGTATTTATATGTAGAAGCTCATATATCGATCGTGTTTTCAATGATCCGAACCGTTCAAACTTTAGTTCCCCACTCAAAGAGAATCCTTGCAAAAAATTAGATCAATCAGAGATGTAAAAGTGACGTAATGGTGGTCAAATTAATGAATGATTGTGGTTTTTCTAATGATAATCGAACATTCGAACGGGTAGATGAATTCTTATTTGGCTGATTTTTTGTAAGGATGATCTTTGACTATCAACATATAAAATGAATGGTTCAAATCGTTGAATTAATGAACGATCGTGGTTTAATAACTTTAATTATAGTTGTATTATAAAAGTTTATTATAATAACTTTAATAATTATAGTTGTAAATTTGTAATGTTGTATATAATTTTAAAAGTTATTATTTATGGTATTACACAGTTTACACTATTACTATTTACTAACATTATATGATTATACTATTATATAATAACTTAATAAGCATATTAATAATTTATTAGAGTATACAAACGAATAACCTATTAAATATGTTTTGATTCACCAATTAAACAAATATACTAGTCAGCTTAATTGGTTGAGAGTTGAAGTTTGTTCTATGAGGTCTCATGTTCGATTCACAACATAGCCAAAATCCTATATTTTTTTATTGAAGATATATTGTGTGTAAATATGTTTTGGGTCTGGCCTAAGCGGGCGGGCGGGCAGGCCTAAGCGGGTCGGGATTCGAGCGGCCCGTGGGCTTCAAGGGGATGGCCCAAGCCCAGCCTAATGACTATTCGGGCCGGCCCAAATTTCGGGCCAAATCGGGCCCAATGGGCCGGGCAGGCTTCGGGCCTTGGGCTTTTTGGTGACCCCTAGCATGATAGTTCGACCGACTTTTTAAAACCTAACTTAAACGTGAAACATTTAAGTAGGGGTGGGCATTTAAACCGAAAACCGGGTGCACCGTACCGAACCGGGGGGAAAAAAACCGTTTTGACCAAAATTGGTCAACACCGGGTCAAAACTGGACTGGACCGGTCCAATCCAGTTCCGGTCCGGTTTGTCACTTCCCAGAACTGGACTGGACTGGATTGGACCGTTTAATTAATATATATTTTTAATTTTTATATATATTTAATTTTTATACAATTTTTATACACTTTATAAACATTTTTATACACATTTTTACACACAATTTTACATACATTTTTACACACATTTTACACATTTTAGATAATAAAATTAATATTAACCTAGCTATATTTTAGACCCTAAAATATATTTTATATAACCATATGGCATATTATTCTATATATATAATAATGTTTTAGTATATAATTTTAGTTATACCTTTTATAATAAAATTAATATATTTTTTATACTCTATAATCTATATACTAAACCCTATATAGTATATACTAAAATTATTATAGTTATAGGATATAGACTTATAGTATATAGTTAATTAGTTATAAACTTCTAATAGAGGAAATTATGTATTAGGGTTTAGGGTTTAAAGTTTAAAAGAAACCCTATAATCTAATAAGTNCTAAATTATATTAATTAGTTAATTACTCTATACATATATTATATATAAGTAATAAGTATATAAGTATATAATTATATAAGTATATAAACCCAATTGAAACTCTAATGAAACCCCAATTAGACTCATAGTCAACTATAACCCTATATCCTAATACATTACAACCATATACCCTAAATTATATTAATTAGTTAATTACTCTATACATATATTATATATAAGTAATAAGTATATAAGTATATAACATATATAATTATATAAGTATATAAACCTAATTGAAAATTTGAAACCCCAATTAGACTCATAGTCAACTATAACCATATACCCTAAATTATATTAATTACTCTCTACATATTTAACATATATAACTAATTAACTATATAAGTATAATTATATAACCACAATTGAAACCCCAATGAAAATTAAAACCCCAATTTAATTACAAGTGTTTAAGTGACTTAAGTGTTTAAAAAATTAAAACTCCAATTTAATTACAAAACTCAAACAGACAAACAAGTAAACAACTGAAGTCAACTAGTCAAGTACTCAAGTCACAATTCAGTATTCACTAAGACACTAAACATTAAACAAGTAAAACAGTCAAAGTTTCAAAATTATCAAATATCAAAGTCTGAAAGTCTGAAACCCTCACGCCGCAGTCCAGACCTCACGCCGCAGCCCGAACCCGCAGTCCAGACCTCACGCCGACTCGGTCTTCCTCACGCCGTCGCGGTCTTCCTCTCGCCGTCGCGGTCTTCCTCACGCTGTGTCCGTCGCCGAATCGCCCCCACCATCTTCCTCTCTTCCCGTCGCCGTCGCCGTCGTCGCGATCTTCCTCTCTCGATCTCTGACTCTCTCCGCGCCTCTCAATCTAGCTCGATCTCTCACTCTCTCAGCGCCTCTCAACTATCTCGATCTCTCACTCTCTCACACTCTTTCAGTTATGTGTACTGCTTTTAATAGATGGGAAACTGAATTATATCTTGCACATGTTAAGCTCCAATATTCATTTGTTGTTTGTATGCTTAGGCTTGATTTTGTGTTAGGGGTTTGATTTAGGGTTTGATTTAGGGATTTAGGGTTTGATTTGGGATTAGGGATTACTGATTTTGGGTTAGGGATTTACTGATTTTGGGTACTGATTTTTCTCTAGCTGGGATGTATGTATTCAATCAAATGGTGTTCAGTGTCGAATTTCACAATGGTTTGTTTCTTAATTTCTTGGTTGATTTGGGGTTGTGAATCTGTTTGGTGGCTTGTAGCAGTACAATTTTTGGTCCAGCCCCAATCAGTGCACCGGACCAAACTGAACTTGTTACAGTTCAGTTTGGTCCAGTTCTGGTGCAAAATGTACAGTTCTCAGCACCGGACCGGACTGGATAACCTCCACAGTCCAGTGCACAGTTTGGGAGGAGAACTGAATTGGACTGGACCGTGCCCACCCCTACATTTAAGGCCTCGTTTGGTCCATAAAATAACATTGGATAGGATAAATGACAAATATGTGTATTCAAGGAAGGATTTTCTAACTTTAAGGAAGAAAATGGAAAGAAGATTGACTAATCATAGGAAAAAACTTATCCCTTCCAATCCCCCCCAAAATGGTGAGATTAAGGGGGATAAGTTTCCCCTCATAGTTAATCTATCTTTTTCCTATTTTTTTCCTTCAAGTTAGAAAACAACATTCATCTTCTTTTTTAAACACACATAAATCTAATCATTTATTCTACTATATCCAATTCTATGCACCAAACGAGGCTAAAACGTTAATATCGCCGTATTTACTTAAATGCATGTCACCACCTCAATCGCAAGCCCAAAACTCAATGCAAAAGCAATTTACAAGCTAGAAACCCCAAAACACCGGACCACTGTTGTTTCTTGCATTTCCTCCATTTCCAAGTTTAATAAGCTTGGAATCCTACTGTCAATCTGTCATGGACAAAAAAGAATAAAAACCTCAATTTTTTAGGATTTTTTTTAAATGAAGATGAATGCAGCTACTGGAAGTGCAGAGATGCAAAGTCCATAATGTGTAATCATTTATTGACAGTGCGCACCTCATTAGAAACATCTGTCCAAAGATATTATCGCAATTGTTAGGATGAGAAGTACATCTCAATCAAGAGCCATGACATTTTTTTTTCTGTTTGATGCCCACCTCACACCTTGGATAGAGGAGATATATACGGCAACATGGCCCTTTCATTGTGGGATCCCTCAATTAATTTTATTTAAGCATCTTTTATGGGGTTTACTCTATATAGTATATATTAACGATCCAAATCGTCTATTTTTTCATATCTATATTCAAATATCATTCTTGTAAAAATTTAGACAAATCAGAAACCATTAAGCTATCTAACTTTAATCAAATAAATAGACGAATAAAATATTTTCAATAAACACTTGAAATGATGACTATTTAATCAAATGGGTAAATGGTTTCCAATTTAGTTACTTTTTAGCAAAAGTGATCCTTTAATGGAGACCTAAAATGTAGACGGTTCCGATCATCAAAATACAATGCATGTGAAGTGGGCTCTACAAGAAATCCCTTATTTAACCTTAAATGAAGAATCAATAGAAGGAGCCTGTATATGACAATAGACACTACAACAATTTTGGCCAAAGGCCTCCAATGATTTGCACTAAAGTTGAGAGGGTGCCAATTGGTAATGTGGTTGTTCACTAATAATTAACATTAGTGATCAAATTATTATGTCAGACATGAACAGTAAATACATATGCTACTAATGCTTATGATTAGTTGATTAATCAGTGGCACACAAGTAATTTAAATTAAAAAAAGGGGGTCAATTAATTTAGGGACTAAAAAAGGAGTTCAATATTTTGTCTGGTTGAGAGGTAAATGTGTAATTTTGCTACATAGGGTTAAATAAAAACCTAACTCTAGAATTCATTCTTCATTTCCTCCCACAACCTTAAACCAGCCGCACCCTCCCTTCTCTCTCATCTCTCTGTCTTCAATCGAACATGGATAATCCAGTGGAGGATTTCGGTGCTACTACCACCAAACTCTTCGTCTCCTCCTCCTCTCTCTCCCTCTGATCTGTTTCTTCCCAAAAACTCAGCCATGAAGCTAGATCGAAACCAAACAAAACCGCCATCTTTTCCGGCGATTTCACTATTCCGGCAGCAAGGCGGCAAGGCACACGACTTATATCTTCATCCTCTCATTGCTCTGAGTTGATTGGTGTCGTTAAATCATTTCGGCAACCAACATAGATGGCGATTCAAAGCCCAAATACCCACAACCTTCCTTTGCCAATCTCTGGCGACTCCGACGGTGGATGACGGCGATGTTGACAGAGTTGTTACACTTGGCTGAGGTACTAATTAATTGGTCTCTTATATATATATATATGTCTTAATTATTTTCAATCATTATATATATATGAGAAATTACTAATTTCAGGTTTTATTTTTGGGTTTGTTTTTATTTCTTTTAACATAAAGAAATAAAAACAAGTGGGCTGTAAAATGTGTTGATCGACTGCTGGAGGTCTTGGAGATTTGAACCTTAAAGGTGGAGGTCCAGTCCTCAGCTTCATGGTGGCTTCCTGGAGGTTCGGTCCTCTGCTTTATGGCTGTGCTGAATTGTACACGTGTCTGTATTTTCAGTAATTATGATTATTAGTTCTGCTAGTTAGTCTATAGCCTATAGTTGTGTGTCATGTGGCTTGTTTTTCTTGGTTGATATTTGTTCTGATATATTTTTGCCATTTTCCAACCTTCTGCAGGTTCATGTGGAACTATAAATATCATGGTTTGTGGTATGGATTAGTATGTTCTTTCACTCTTTCTTTAGTTAACTTCAAATTTAAGTGGATACATAAAAATGAAATTTCCCGATTTAACCAAAGTGATATGCTCTAGTGATGATTTTCAGTGACCTTAATGAAGAAAAATGCAGTGTATAACATATTACTCAAAAGTCTATTTTATGTGTCTATAGTATAGGTGAACAACTCTTTTTATTTATATGAACAAGTGTAACAATGACAGTGCATCGTGGGATCTGTCTTGTTTTTTTATATTATCTTTAGGTTATGGAAGTGAGAGAAGCATAAATGTATTGTGAGCATATATAATTTTCATGTGTGGTTGAGTTATATCTTTGCTATTTACAGGATGTTGCTGTCAAGGTATTCTCCAAGTAAGAATATGAGAAAGTTTTGATACTTTCCTTCATACAAGAGGTGTGCTTCTTAGCTGGTTATTATTTGGGTTTGGGAAGCATACTTATAGTTTATTATTTTAATTTGTACTAACTTAAACTTTCTTTTAATCTATGCCTTGTGAGTGTGTTTTCAATCTATATGTATTGCCTTCAAGTTCACAGGTGAACAGGGGAATAAGTCACAGATAGGGTTCAAACATGCATATGGAGAAGGTATATGTCTGAACCTCATATGTGACTTGAACACTAGCATGAGTTCCCCTTAACTAGTTTTTCTTTTTCTTTTTCTTTTTCAACATGATTAAGTAATAGTCTCTCTATTGGCTCTCAATAGGCATGAGGCATTTTTTCAGTGCTATCAAAGTTCATTATATTTTTCATTTTGCAAGCTTATTTGAGTTTGTTGTAGTGAAAGGTATGTTTTCACTTATATTAATTATAATTTCAATTATAGCATGTTTATAACTCCAAAATATGGTTTTGTTTATGTTCAACTTTGACCAAACAAAATTCATTTTCAACTTATGTTCCTTTCCCTTGTGAGTTTATACTTTGTGGTTTTGCTTGGTTGTGATGTAGGACAAGAAGATCAAGAAGAAGACTTGAGGACCGAACTTCATGGGAGAGGACCGGACCTCCAGAAGCTGAGAAGAAGACTTGGGACCGAACTTCATGGGAGATGACTGAACCTCCAGAAGCTGAGAAGAAGATTGATGACCGGACCTCATGGGAGATGGCCGGACCTCCAGTAGCTTGAAAGTGTGAAACCTCCTTCTTCATTTGCATTTTTCTTCTCTCTTCCTTTCCATAGAAAACTTTTTTTAATCAACAACCTCATCCTCTTCATTTCTTTTTTGTTCTTTATCCCACAAACCTCACATGTATAGTATTGTTTTGTTTATTTGAATTGTTGTCTTGTATTCTTCTATAAAAGGATGTTGGTTGTATTTGTTAGAATTAATGAATATTGAAGAAAATTGGTTCCAAGTTCTGAGTACGTTTTTACTCTTCTTCTTTGAATCTCTATCTCTAACACAATAGCTAGCCCCCTTCCAGCTTTTGCTGTATGAAATGAGTTTTAATGTAAGATTCAATCCTACTGTACGATATGTTTGGTGAAAAAATGTATTTTGAATTCTAATTAATTAGTCACCAAAATTCATGGAAACATTGTTTAATGATATCAATTCTAACACTAATACAGCAACCTTACATCTAATGGTGAAGGGAAAAAAATCAACTAACTGTAGCTTTGGTGAGGATCAGACCTTGCAGACTGTCATGGCAGGTTTTGGCAGAAACTTCCACCATTCTTACATGTGGGTGGCTTTAGCTCCCTTGCCACCCCAACACCAACCTCCAACATGCTATATGGTGACTGCAGTGTGGCAATGGGCAATACAAACTAACAACAGTGGCAGTTGCATCTATTCCTACCAAAAAAAATTAGTTGCCTTTGCTAGATTTTGTTGTAGTGAGAATTTCAAAGGGGACCATGATATATACATTATTTAAAGAAATTAAATGATTCATAATCCAATTTTTTTCCTCTCTAACTTAATTTCTTACATGAGGTGATACCAATCAATGTACAACTCTAAAACGAATAAAAAAAAGGCTTGATGAAAGAGTTGGATTGTATCATTTTTCCATAGAAAAACTCTTACAAATTGTTGTTGTGTCTTACAGTATGACGGGTTAATTAATGAAAATTCACCGATTGATATATATGCATGCATACATGAGTGATATATAAATATATATGTATAGAGCCCCCTTCTATTGAGGGATTCCTCAAATAATTATTTAAGAGATCCCCAATGGGGCTCACTCCATAAGCTTATGTATATTTAGTTAGTTCATTGTTTTTTTTTCCATTGTTTGTTTGTTGAGAATTTATATTAAGTGTGAGCAAAAAATGAAAACAAGTTTTCAGCAGGCAATAAATTCTTCATCTACCTCGCACATGGCATATATAGTTACAGAAGTAAGATATATAGCTCCTTTCGTTTAATAAATTAGGTCTCCTAAAACCCAAGCATCTCTTTTTTTTTTTTTTCTTCTTCTTTCTTTGTTCTGGTGGAGGTTGGTCCATATGCATGTACAATACTAGACTTGTTAAGGGTACTGCTAGACAATAAGTTGTGCCCAAAGGGTCTTTTAGATATAACATCATTTTGAATACCCCATTTTAGAGTAGACCCAATAAATAAATGTGTGTAAGTTTTTTTTTTTTTTTTTCCACATCATATAATGACTTATCCATAATCCAATGGCCTTTTCAACAACTACATCATTATAAATAAATTAAATTAATAGTCATTTATCTTTCTCAGTCTTCTTCCCCAATGTCGTTCCATCCGGAAGTCTTTTTTTTTTTAATTTTTTTTTGTAGAGAAGTTCATTCTCTTTCTTCATTTTATAATGTAGCCTCTCTCTCTCTCTCTCTCTCTCTCTCTCTCTCTCTCTCTCTCTCTCTCTCTCTC
>QANW01010292.1:172058-369989 GCA_003254865.1 Dryas drummondii | reverse complement strand
GACAATCTTGTCACCACCTGATCATCTCAACCATTGGTTCGGCTCGGCCCGGACCAATGACCGATCACGATCAAACGTGGATCTCCACGTCACCACATCAACTCAGTCCATTCCATTTCCAGTTCGGATCGGCTCGGCTTTGGTGATCATCATCTCAAATCCTAGTTGCGGCCGGATTTCACTTGAGGGGATCACTGCACTACCTACCTGATCGGCTTGGCCAACTCGTCTAAATCCGATCCGATCACACGTGGGTTTCACGTCTACACGTGAGGACATGTGTTCGGATCGGCTCGGCCTCCCACCGCCATTCTAAAGAAGATCACGTTGGGATGAACCGTCATACTCAAGTGCATCTGACATGACTCTCTGACAGATGAGACATTCCAGCTCACAGCCATGACTATTGGGGCATTCCACCTGATCTTCCATCATTGTATTCAATGCAGCATTGAATGCTGAGGAGTTGAGTGGCTGTGCATGCTACTAGTCATGACCGAACGCGTGGACCACTCTCCACCGTTCATTTATATGCAAGTAACTTACTCATCATATTTTCCTTTGTCTATATAAGCCATCTTATATGCACAAAAACCAGGACCAATCATAAAAAGAAAACACTTGCACAAAGTTTGGCTTACCAAGAGCTCACTTGAACTTTCTGAGAAACCCAGAACATTTGCCTTGTTCTTCCCATTCTCCTAAGTTCATCACCAGTTCTTCCTCACTTCTATTCAAACACCATCAAACATACATCACTGACTTTATCATCAGAGTGTGTTTGGCTGGTACCACACCGGTCTATCTCCTTTGATCTTGTGTTTGTCTACAGGAAGATCTCACGTCATCATCCAGCAAGACTTCGGATCAGCCAGGTCACTATCTCTAAGTTGTTGCATCTCTCTTACGGAAATTTGCATCAACAAAATATATGTCACTAGTTAATTAATGGAGATTCAGAAGGAGAGATATGAAAAAATATATATATATATTTAAATATAATTGTATAAATATACTTAATTACCAGTAATGCAGAGAAATACTCCTCCAAGGGAAACCCATCCTTGTTTCCCATTTCTTTTGAAGTAATGAATTATGTATTTAATTTGGATTAAAAGCACGCAATACACCAACGTCATATTTGAACAAGTTGTACAGACCGATGCCACTGATGAATAAGAACCACACCAAGATAATAGGCCCAAAGGTGAAGCCCACTTTATCAGTTCCAAATCGCTGAACAGCGAAGAGAGCGATCAAGATTACTATAGAAATCCCCACAACAGCGTCTGAATATTTAATATCACTCAATATTGTTAGCAAATTGAGTGTCACAATTAATACATTTACATGTTTGGTATAAATTAAAAACCATGTGTATATGTTATACCTTTGCCTAATGAATCGATCCCGCTCACTGCAGAAAGGACTGCACACACGCAAATTAACATAACTTATAAGGGTATTTATTTAGTATTGACTCATTATTAATTTGTTCAATAAAATACATTCATAGTTCAAGAATTGTGTTATACCAAATGAATTAATTAATTAATTACCTGAAATGGATGGAGTAAGAACCCCATCTCCAATTACCATGGAAGTTCCCATAATGGTGACAAGGAAAATTACATATTGGGCAATCTTACTATTCTCGAGATTTTTCTTGATGGTTTGAGCCCGTCTCAACTCCTTGGTTGGTGTTTCAAGTTTGTAGTTGGAGAGCTCTCTGTCTTCAGGTTGGTTATTTGGAATTAAGCTCACCTTTACATGCCGGCATATCAAGGAGTACAGTGCAAATGTTCCGCCTACAAATTTACTTGGTTCGTCAAGGTATTAAATAAAAATTCAAAAGTTATTGCTGACACTACAAGAAATTAGAACAATATTTACCTTCATTAATTATATAGAAAGAGGTGATAATAAGAAACTTTAGTCCATATTATTCAATTATCACTTATTTTTATTAAAATTAAAATACTTTAGTTCTTATTTCTCAATTATCACTTTTTTTTGTACAACTAATAAAAATTGATATTGCTCTCATTTCTTCTTGTAGTGTGATATATGAAAATACAAAATATTTGCGTAGGATGTTCGATCCTACTTTTGTTTGGTCTGGCCGCCGACATATTCATATTAATTGTTGTGGTATTGACTTGACTAACTATTCATAAAATAACATGTCTTGGACCATGAAAAAGAAAGAAATTCTCTGAAGGGATCTTGCAAAAACAAAAGTGTGCGGATCTTCCCTTGCTGGCCGTTAGTTATGTTTAATTAATGAAATCATGTAAATACTTTTTTTTCTTTTGGGCCAAGAAAAATAAAATCATGTAGATACTAAATCCAACTAATAACCCAATTAATAATTCTCTAAAATCCAGAACAACTTATGCAAGAACCTCTTCGACTCCTAAAATTGAAAAACAAGGAGGGGAAGACGATAGAAGATGGAAACCCATCTCTGCTAAAGTCTGAAATCAAAACGAGACACGTGACATGACCCAATAAGAGCTTGCAGAAAAAACCACTCTCTTTCTCCCACGAGAAACAAGTAACCAAACCTTTACTTATAAAAAGCTCAAATCTTGAAAATCGGGAGGAGTTTTTTAAGAGGAGTCTCTCTTGAAAATCGGGAGGAGTTTTTTAAGAGGAGTCTCTCTTGACAAGTAACTAAACCCTAAACCCAAAGTTTACGATAAACACTGAAAATAATAATCATAATGATAATTAAACGGTCAAATAAGTTTTGATTTTATTAATTTTTTGAATAAATGAATTTTAAATGTACAACTAAAATTTAGACGATTCATAATATTAGTTCAGATAGCCAGAATAATACAATCCATTTTGGTTCTTGTCAAAAGAAATCTCTCTTTTGAAACTCTACCATATATAAACAAAACTAATGAATGATTTTCTTTGAATGATTAGATGCGCGCACCACCCGCACCTTAAAAGTACAAGATGTGATCATATATATATGTATGACAATGTCAATGCTTGCACACGAAGTTTTTCTCATGGAAATTGGATGAATACGTTAATTAATCTGTCTTATAATTAGAAGTTAGCTAACTAACTAGCTAGCTAGCTAGCTGAGAGAGAATGAATTACGAACAAGTTATAACTTAAATCAAATTAAGAGCCCCTTAAATTAATAATATCGATCTTACCATCGCCATTATCATTGGCCCACAAGACGATGAAGACATACTTAAGCATGGGAATGAGTAGTAAGGTATAGATGATGAGAGACAAGACCCCAAGAATGTCCTCATTGTGCCCAATTCCTTTGGTGAAAGTGCTCTCGTACACATACAGCGGGGACGTCCCTATGTCCCCATACACCACCCCTATACTCTGAAATGCCAAACTTAACGTTCTCATCCAGCTTACCTGATCAAACCAAATAAAAAAAGGTTAACTTTCAAGCCAGTATATCAGAAAATAATTAAAACTATAATTAATTAATTATTACTTTTTTGTTATATTAAAGGGAATCGAATCTTGAAACTAATATAATCTTAATTCAACCCCACCAACTTTCACTACTTAATTAAGCTAATCCCATGGCCTACAATACATAACAAAGCTAAACATAGGTACAGACCTGTGAGGCATGGCTTTGAGTCGTGGAAACTCTCCCAGCCTCCAAACTGAGGGAGTCTACACGACGTAGTTTTGCCCATGAAACCTTTTTCTCCTTCAGGTGGCTCCTTGTTCCTAATTCTTCGGTCTCTTGTCTTGTTCTCATCACTTCCTCGGCCATTTCTCTCGTGATTTTGTTTCTCTTAAACTTAATTGCAACCTTGGGTTTTATAGGCAATTAATTAAGCACGTCTCAGTTCTGAACTAGCTTGTTAATTACTTGATTCATTAATCAATTCTTTATCCTTCTATTATTGCCTTAATTTATTCTAACTATTCATCTAGCTAGCTATCCCACAAATTGGTTTATTACGTAGAAAACGTGTCAGCTACGTGTATTCTTTTAAAATTTCGGCAATCAAGAAAAGTGCACGGGCGAGACAACAATGTCAAAACAGACGTACACCAACATTGACAACATAAGAAAGGAGCATTATATTAGACAGGTTTTCCGGTAGGTTGGAATCCGAGTCACCAACTCGCATATTCCCGGGTTTATGGTCATCATCGTAGTAGTTTTTATTTTTGGATCGATAAAAAGTTGTCGTTGAGTGACAATCATCAGTTTGTGATATATGTGCCGTACATGTGATGGGATAATGATATAAACTAATTAAGGACAATTAATATTTCTATTTAAAGACACAAGGCCGATGATTAATATATACGCAAGTAATAATTTTGGTAATTAGCTAGGTTTAGGACTATATATGAGAATGAGTAACAGCCGGATGATGGCAGTACGTTACTAGTTTCCATGTCCTTCACATATATATACTAGTACCTAATTCAGTCTTTTTTTGGCCAGGAGTAATTAATTCAGTCAACTTCCAATCTTAACACTGAATTGGAAGTTACAAGTTGTGTATATAGATGTTTGCAAGATGGCTAAGAAAATTGGAGGTCAAACGACTCAACCTAATAATAGCTAGTGATATATATTCTTACCAAAAATAAAAAATAAAAATATTGATATATAATAAGAAAAAGGAAAGATAGAGAGAGAGAGAGAGAGAAGGGGGGGGGGAGCTAAAGAATCGACTGACATATATGAATGTCATGCATAGAGATAGAGATAGAGTACAATCCAAATTTAATTAGTGATTATTGGAGAATTAGCATATTAATTATGTTCAGTTTTTATTAACCCTAAATGTCGATGTCAACAGAATTACTGAGAATTTGAACATACGAGAGTTGAGGATGACATAGGCCTATATATATATTTTCAAATTCTAGGTTGTGAAAAAATCATGCCAAGTATCGTTCATGACAATTTGGCTCTGAATCTCGAAAGCGAACTTGACACTAAGAAATATTATTTTATCAAGCATTATTGCAATGATTACCAATAATATTCGATGAAATTTAAACCCTAACTTGTTGACTTGTTGAGATAATTAGAAAGAAATGTAAACCGGCCACTTGAACAAAAAAGAGTTGAAATCTTCAGTTCACACTTCTCAGAACGTGGGAACTAACGCCTTAAGCCTTGTTTGACTTTTGGGATGTGAAATCGAGTTTCGCATTTCATTCAGTACTGAGTCTACTGACTACTTGTTAAAGAAAAGATAACATAATTTAGTCCAATTATATATATATATATATATAATTTTTATAACTTTGTAGACATGATCAGAGATAACTCAAAAACTACGTGAGGTTAGGTTAAACCCACACTATTTTCTCTTTTGATGTATACCTATTTTTAATATTGCCACGTATGATTATTTACATGCTCATTTTTCCCTGAATTATTAAATGTTAAAATTTGATTTTGAATTAATAATTGTCGTATTTTAAGCATTGAGTAATTATGATGCTCATTATTACAGTTTTTCATTTTTGGTTTACATTTTGGATTATTAATGGGTTGCCATTTTCATTTTGGAATGGTGATTTCCCTACAGCCTCACATCTACTCCATGCACGTTTTTGTATCACAAAACTTCTCAAAAAGGGTTAGTATATAGAGGTCTAGTCGATTGGGAGAAGGGTCTGCAAGTATATATATCCTGCAGTACGTATATGAAAACGTTTCCTAGCTACAAATATCCAAGTATGTTTATATTACATGTACAACCTTTAATAGCCAAAGTCCTCGAAATACGTTCCAGTTCTTCTTTTCCCAATCAATCCCCTTATATCTTCCTCACTTCTCCTCATCCACCCCGTTCTGGAGACATATATAGGTACATTAAGTATTAACTCTATTCTTTGCTTTTAATTTTTTTTCTCGATCTGATCATTGCAAGGCGGTCGCCTAAAACCTCCAAATGTAAATTTGGTATATTTGTTTGTTATTTTTAACAGTCCCTACGTTAAGGAATTAATTTGGATTAATGAGTACTTATCTGATCTTGGAAAAGTTCACAAGAATATGATATAAAATCAAATTGCATTCTCGATCAGAACTAAGCATTTCCTGGCTAAGTTCCAATTAATGGCATCTCTGTGCCTTCTATGCAAGATGAACTGATCGAACAAGCATTACTTCTCAATATTGGTGTTTTTTGTTTTTGTTTTTTCAGATAAATAAATAGTAGCATTAGACTAGATGAGAATTACATATACAAGGGGAATTGCCCTGAAAGAATACAAAGCTCTCCACAGGTTTACCCAAATCGATCGCAAGCCCAAGATCGAGGACACCAAAGCATAGTCCAATTAAGCTAATGCAAGCAAGACATATAAAATTAAAGAGAAACCACCATGTGAGAAGTATAATCGACACGCAGCTCCGTGCAAGCTTCGATCACCAAAAGTAAAAAAGATGGAGCCCTATACAAATTAGCATATTGAGAAGCAAGCACATGCATTATGCAATCTGTCAAACAAGCACTGTTTTCTTTCACCAGTTTTGGCTGCAACTCTCAAAGTACACAAGATCCCATATCTCAAATCTCATAGGTCATTCCAACCCTGAGAAGCCTACTCCTTGGAATTTCCATAACCTTCTCGCTCTGCCTAAAGTTCTTCCTCATGAAACTGTAGGCATGGTTGATAACTATCTTCTTGAACCATGACGATTTCTCTTTTGCCACCACTTCTGTCTCTCCCAGCAGATACACTATGCCTTTCTCCATAGCCGTCTGCACAAACTGCATTTCCTCCTCAGCTCCTCCAATTGGCGCAGACACAATCCTGCTAGAGCAGGAATTCACTGACCTTGCACCATGGAATGACTGAATGGACCCTGATGATGAAATGCGAGCTGCAGCTGGGTTACCTTCTTGCACAGCAGATTCCACTGCCTCCTCCCCCGTTTTCTCTGTCTTTTCACCTTCAATTATCAAGTGCTCGTTGCGGATGAACTCCTTCAAATTCTCAATCAGCTGGCTCTCAAACTCTTTTGGCTCCTCAATAATGTCGTTGTAACCATACCTCACCACGCAACGGAACATTCTGTACTCTCTTGGCTCCAACTGCCGAAACAGAAACCTTTCCTCCAACAAAACCTTGCTGATGGGGATGGACTTGACTGACACAATCACTAAAACAGAGTGGATGGAGGGTATGTTGGCAATGAAGTGAGAAAATATAGGAGGAACTCCCTGCACAAGCTCAGAATACAGAAGCCCAATTCCTGGCACTCGGTTTATATTAGGGTCAGAGGCCAATTTCCTCAAGTACTCACTAGAAACCTTATTGTCGAGCTCAAACATGTATCTCTGCTTGTGAACATAGTGCCAAATCCCCATGATTGCCATGAGCACAGAGGCAAAAACCAGAGGAAGGAAACCGCCTTGAATGAACTTGTACAAGACCGAAGAGGCATAGACCAGCTCCATTGAAATGAAGACCACAAAGAAGAGAGCAATCAACCATATGCTGGTCTTCCATATGACCAACATTATTAGGGTGAGCAAACATGTGGTGATGACCATTACACTGACCACCGCAATCCCATATGCGTTGCCAATCTTGTCTGTGGTCTTGAAGGCCGCAGTGACTATGACGCAGGCAATCATAAGCAAGTAGTTGATCTCGGGTATGTACACCTGGCCCTCGTACTTGGCAGAGGTATGAACAACCTTGATTCTTGGGAAACAGCCAAGACTGAGGGACTGAGTGATGATTGAGAATGTCCCAGATATCATAGCTTGGCTGGCAATAATGGCAGCAGCTACGGCCACAACGAAGGTTGGCCAGTACAAAGGTTCTGCATTAATAGTTCAATCAGTAAACCCTAAACCCTAACCGCAATTAACTAAGAGAATAACGTAGTGATTAATTGTTGAATCAGTCAATTTTGTGATGTGCATGGTGGTGGTGGGTGTGAGAATTGAGAACTCACTTGGTATTGAATCGTAGAATGTTTTATCCACGTGACCTGGGAACTTGGTGAGGTATGCCGCTTGCCCAGCATATGCCGTTATTAATGCGGGAAATGTGATAAAAGAGAAACTGATCTGCATGATTATGTATGTATGGTTCAACAACTATTGAATAGATGTCAATGCTTTAATTTAGTACAATTAATTAATGTTGATGGGACGGAGTCAACTCAATATAAAAAAAAAAAAAGAATAATAATAATTTCTCAAGTTACACGGTTACCTGTCTATATAATAATATAAATAGGGTATTAATTTGCAAGTTACTTACTTGGATTGCTTTGACATTGAAGTGACCCAGATCAGCAAACATGGCCTCCGCCCCTGTTTTATATTGTATGCCACTAGTTAATTAATGGATATATATATAATATATTCACAAGGAGAGATATTTAATTACCAGTAAGGCACCCTGATGATGAAATGCATGTGTATAGAAATGGACATAAATAAATATAATGGACCATGTAATGCACCATTAATGGACATAAATAAATATAGATGTGTATATATTTAATTACCAGTAATGCATAGAAACACTCCTCCAAGGGAAACCCATCCTTGTTTTCCATTTCTTTTAAAGTAATCAATTATGTATTTTGGATTAAGGGCACGCAATACACCAACGTCATATTTGAACAAGTTGAAAAGACCAATGCCACCGATGAACAAGAACCACACCAAGATAATAGGCGCAAAGGTGAAGCCCACTTTATCAGTTCCAAATCGTTGAGCAGAGAAGATAAGGATCAAGATTGCTATAGAAATCCCCACAACAGCATCTGGAATATAAACATTAATGTCACTCAATTAATATTGTTAACAAATTAAGTTTCACTAAAAACCAATTAATATATATATATATATATACATACAAGATATGGTAGAAATTAATTAAACATACATATATATATATATATGTTACCTTCGCCTAACGACTTGATCCCACTCACCGCAGAAAGGACTGCACGCAAAACTTTTGTTAATTTTTGGGGAAAACATATATAATTAAGTGTACAAATTCCCTAATTGTATGTTTAATAAATTATAATAAGAACAACGTTAGTTAGACCATCTTTATAAACATTATTGTAGATTCAATAATTAAAGTCGGTCCAAATAACTTTATTAATTGATATATATACACTTCAATAATTGCACTAAATAAAAGTAATCAATTATTGATTACCTGAAATGCATGGAGTAAGAACCCCATCTCCAATTACCATGGAAGTTCCCATAATGGTGACAAGGAAAAGTAGATACTTGGCAATCTTACTATTCTCCATCTTCTTTTTGATGGTTTGGGCCCGTTTCAACTCCTGGGATGGTATTTCCAGTTTGTAGTTGGAGAGCTCTCTGTCTTCTGGCTGGTTGTTAGGAATTAAGCTCACCTTCGCATACCGGCATATCAAAGAGTATAGTGCAAATGTTCCACCTACAAATAATTAATATGGTATTACAATTAATTACAAGTCAGCTAATTAAGAGAATTAATAAATGAACAAAACTTGATTCATATAAATATTCTCTTGCATGTATAGGTACGTACCATCACCATTATCATTGGCCCACAAGACGATGAGGACGTACTTAAGCATGGGAATGAGTACTAAGGTATAGATGATGAGAGACAAGACCCCAAGAATGTCATCGTTGTGTACAATTTCTTTGGTGAATGTGCTCTCAAACACATACAGTGGAGACGTCCCTATGTCCCCATACACCACCCCCATGCTCTGAAATGCCAAACTTAGCGTTCTCTTCCAATTTATCTGAAACACCAAATAATTAATTAAATCGATCTTCAATTAGTATGTATATATATTAGAAAAAAAAAAAAAAAGAAAGGCAATATTTGATGGTAGACCTGTGAGGCATGTTTATGAGTCATGGAAACTCTTCCGGCCTCCAAATTGAGGGAGTCTACGCGGGCCAGCTTCGCCCATGAAACCTTTCTCTCCTTTAGCTCCTGCGGCTGGTTATTCTTCTTTGTTTCTTTCTCTTCTTCTGTCTCTGCTCCCCTTGTGCTCATCACCACATTCTCTGCCATCCCTTTTTTCGATCTCTAGCTTCTTCTTGTTTTTGTTTCTCTGTAAATGAATTGTCATGCCATGGATTTTATAGGCAATTAAACAACCTCTCAGTTCTGACTTTGTTACTAAATTAATTGATTCTTTATTCGTCTATCTATCTACAACTTCATTTATAGAAACGTGTCAGTGACGTGTTTTTTTTTTTTTTTTTAATTTGGCCAAAAAGCAAATTGCATGCGCAAGAGAACATTGTCAAACAGATCATGTAATATTCAATAAAGGTGAGCATGTTCTGATATATGGGTTGTTGGAGTGTCACTAACTTGCATAGATATTCCCATATATAAAAATCTTTCTAGTGGCAATCGACCGTTTGTCATCTGCCGTACATGATGGGATTATGATATAAAATTAATTAATTTCCTAATGGATAATGTGCAATTTCTTAGGTAGCTAAGAGCCTAAGATTAGTGCTATGAAATGACAAGGGCAGTTACTAGTTTCCTTCACAAACTAATAAAGTGATACATATATACATGCTACCGGATATGTATAAAAATGGCTAAGAAATTAAATTGGAAGTATCACCACTCAACCTAATAATTATAGTAACTCAAGACCCTACTCCTCACTCAATTAAGTACATGTTGGGTTGCATGCGCTCCGACAATACTATTTATAGCGATTCAATACTTTATTCAAAAGTGTTAATTGAAATTAACTTTTGAATTTCCAAATCTTAGGTAAGTGTACTTCATATCTATTAATCCAACGCATGTATTATTTAAAATTATTAACATAATTTCTTTTTTGCTAGATTGGAGAGAATGGAATTCTTAACTTAATTAACCTAATATAATGTAACTTTTATCCCAACTGTCATCACCACTTGTACTAACTCCAAAAGCAGAATTATTAACATGTTAATATTATAATATTAATCAAATGAGAGTTGAGGATGCATGACATGGGCATATTATATTCTAGGTTCTGAAAAAATCATCCGATGTATAGATGGGTTGGCTCTGAATCTTGAAAGCGTTCGAACTTCAAGTCTTTGAAAGTACGGAATATTATTTTATCAAAGATTATTGCACTGATTACCTATTATACTATTTATTTGGTGATAATGTAAAGCCAAAACGTCTTAAAGTAAACCACTTGAGAAAAAGAAATAAATATACAAGAGAGTTGAAATCTTCAGTTCACGTACAGAACGGGGGGAGGTAACACGTACCTTAAACCTTGTTTGACACTAGGGATTGGGAAATGAGTTTCGGATTTGTTTTACTTGTAAAACAGCATTAAATTTGTGAATTTTTGTTTTAAATTTGTAGAATATTCAAATTTGTAAAACAGCATTATAAAGAGAAATAATACTAACTCAATTAATAAATTTACAAATTAATAATTGAATTGAAAAGCTAATGTAATCAATTACTTATTGAAGCTTTTGTCAGTGGTCATACTTAATTGACACCTTCTTTTTTATAGTGCAGTATCATATTTTTAGCTTTTCAAAATCATATTCAATTGTTAATGTCAGTGGCCCACAAATTAAAGGCACCTATAAGTTGTAACAGGTTGATGGATGTTTAACCTATTATTCCTCACATTGTCTTGCGTTGTTTCGTTTTCTATTAAGCAACACATTATTATAGGAAAGGTGGCTTAAATTAATAAATGACCACATAAAACAATAAATGAAAAATGAATGTGTAACATATATATAATTAATTGAATGTCATTATTAATTTACTCCACCAATGTGAATTCATAGAAATATTGTAAAATGACGTACGTTTGGATATAATCACAAAAATACACGGTTTGGTGGAAAGCAAGCCAGTAAGTCTTGTCTTTAGTGCTTTTTATTTTTTGATAGTGTCTTGTCTTTAGTGCGTATGTGGTTCTACTTAATACCAAATTATATATTAGCTATAGCCTTGAATAATTGAACAAATAAATTTGACTTTGCGTAATGGTTTTTTCATTTCGGGCAATTATTAGTTTTTGACTTTTTCCATCAATTCCCAATAATTGTGTTAATTTTTCTCCATCGGGGCCCAACATTAAAGTTGACTTCTAAGCCTAACAATAAAGATCTAATAAAAATAAAGAAATCTAACAAGTACCGACACACACCTAAATAAAATGATGTGATCAGTGTTGGGCCCCGATGCTAGATATTCTCACAAGAGGAATAATAGATTCTTCTCACACCAAAAAAAAAAAAAAAAAAAGGAAAGCTAGATATTATGTGATAAAATAGCATTGACCCTTGAACTTTCAGTTTTAATTAATACTGCAAATATGTCTGCTTTAATTGTCAAATGACAAATAAAAGTGAATATTATGCTCTTCAATTCGTTCAAAAAAAAAAGTGAATACCTAGCTTGTTCATAAAAAACCCTATTGATGAGATTTTGAGGACTTTAGACTTAAATATGAGTTTTTTTATTAATCAATAATTTTCGTTTACGATTTAGGTCAGGATCTCGTCCTATAAGTAGTGATGAGAGGGACTTGCCTGCCCTCAGGGATACCAGCAGTGGTATCCCTCTCTCTCTCTCTTTTTCTTTCTCTCGATCCCTTTTTTTTTTTTTTTTTTTTCTTTACACCGTTACACAAGTCTTTTTCTACGTTACACAAAAATGTCACTAAATCAAATGATGATTAAAATTTGGTAATTCATTTTATTTTGTAAATATTTTGAACAGTATCAGTTAACTAATCATCAATTCATGCCTATCGCTGCAAAACTTTCTAATCTTATAGAAAATATTACCCTCACCATCACCACTTAAATTAACTCAAAGCTTTATGTCTATCGCTAACTTATGCGTAAAGATATTGTAATTTTTTTTTAAGAAAATAAAGCCTCTTTTTTCCGATTTAATTTTAATTTATAATTGATGTTGGAGGCTTGGAGCTAGCTGTATACAAATTAACATACTGAGAATTGCACATTGATATAAATGAATCAAACAGGTTTGGCTCCAAGTGGCAGAGTAATAAGTACTATAGGACCTTTCATTTGTAGCCTGAACTGCTCCTTCAGATATATAAACACGTCAAAGTAATTTTTTTTTTTTTATTTAAACCTAATAGCAGTAATCAATTAATAAGACAAATTAAAACATGAATAAATATGGTTAGCCATAATTAGATCTCGTAGGTCATTCCAACCCTGACAAGCTTGGTGCGTGGAATTTCCATGACCTTGTCACTCTGCCTGAAGTTCTTCCTCACGAAGTCGTAAATGTAGTTGACGATAAGCTTCTTGAACCACGACGACTTCTCTTCCGCCACCACTTGCTTCTCTCCCAACATATACACTATGCTTTTCTCCATCGCCTCCTGCACAAACTGTATTTCCTCTTCTGCCCTTTTGTCCAACGACGACTCGGAATCGGTCGTTTGCGACAAGTGCTTGAAGCGGATGTACTCCTTGAGCTGCTCGACCAACTGTTGCTCGAACTCCCTGGGGCCCCCGATGACGTCATTGTAACCGTACCAGACGACGCAGCGGAACATCCGGTACTCCCGCGGCTCCAACTGGCGAAGCAGAAACCTCTCCTCCAACAAAACCTTGCTCACGGGGAGGGGCTTGATGGTGACAACTACGACGATCGAATGGACGGAGGGGATGTTCTGGACGAAGTGAGAGAAGATGGGGGGGATTCCCTGCACGAGCTCGGAGTACAAAAGGCCGATTCCGGGGGTTCTGTGGATGTCGGGGTTGGAGGCCAAATCCTTCATGTACTCGTTGGAAACCTTGTGGTTGAGCTCGAAGAGGTAGCTCTGCTTGTGCACGTAGTGCCAGACTGCCATGATGCTCATCAGCACCGCCGAGAAGAAGAGCGGGAAGTAACCGCCATCCACGAATTTGAAGAGGACCGACGAAAGGTAAAGGAAATCAATGGAGATGAAGACGATGAAGAAGATGGCGATTAGGATGATGTTGGTCTTCCATATGACGATATTGGATAATATGGTTTGAATTTGAATTCTGGAATTGATATGGTTAGCCGATTGGTAGTTTGATTCCTTAGTTTTAGATTTTGAATTGTTTGTTGCCTTTTGATTAGGATTGACGCTCTTATCCTATAGCTAATCCTATCCTATAGCAGATCCTATCCTATAGCTAATCCTATCTCTATATAAAGATGTACTCTGCTACTTAATTAATAAGAGAACATACAGTTTCTATAGACGAGCATGATGATAGTGACAAAGCACGTTGTTATGGCCATCACGGTCACCACCGCGATCCCGTACGCGTTGCCGATCATCGCCGTGTTCTTGAACGCGGCAGTGATGATGACGCAGGCAACCATGAGGAGCCAGTTGATCTCAGGGATGTAGATTTGGCCCTCGTTCTTGGCGGAGGTGTGAACGACCTTCACTCTGGGGAAACACCCCATGCTTAGGGACTGGGTGATGATCGAAAATGTCCCGGTGATCATTGCTTGGCTCGCGATAATGGCTGCCATCACGGCCACCACGAATGTTGGCCAGTATAAAGGCCCTGCACACGTACGTGTATATATATATATATATATTATTTTTTTGGTGAACAAATTTAATAACTCTAACATCGCGAGATCGAATGAGATCGATTGAACTTGCCTGGGATTGAGGAGTAGAAAGTACTGGAAACCTGGTCTGGGTACTTGGTGAGGTATGCGGATTGTCCAAGATATGCAAAGAGTATTGAGGGAAATGTGCAACAAGTGAAACTGATCTGCCACAACATAAGAATGCATATATGGTACGTGAAACTTTTGATTAGGACTACCATATGATATGTACTAGTAGTACACTAGTACGTAGCCAAAACTCAAAAGACCGAGTATGCATGCATGGTTCAACATTCAGTATATTAATAGTATATATGAGTGTTTGAAGAAAGAAAACTTAATGCATTTATAGTATGGAATTAATTAATTACAATTATTAAGTACTACTCACTTGGATTGCTCGGACATTGAAGTGACCCAGATCAGCAAACATGGCCTCCGTCCCTGGTTTAATATGTAATGTCACAATTAAGTTAGTTAAATGGAAAGAATATGGGCAATTACATAATAATTAAAGAGTTCATAAATTAATTAATTACCAGTAATGCACATGACGACTCCCCCAAGGGAAATCCAAGCTTGTTTTCTATTTCTGTGGAAGTAATATATGATGTACATTGGATTGAAAGCCTTCAATATGGTGACGTCATATTTGATTAAGTTGTAAAGACCGGTTAATCCGATGACCATGAACCACAGCAAAATCATAGGAGCAAAGGTGAATCCCACTTTATCAGTGCCAAATCGTTGAACAGAGAAGAGCAACACCAAGATTGCCACAGAAATCCCCACAACAGCATCTAATCATCATTCTCATCAATTATCGCTCAATTAATTAATGTTAACAAAACTAAATTATTAATAAATTAACAATATATGCATATATGTTCCTAGCTGCGATGATCTTATTTTATCGTAAAATATAATTAAACATAGTAATTAAATACCAGTGCCTAACTGCTCGATCCCGCTCACCGCAGAAAGGACTGCATGCAAACAAATAAAATATAATTATTATGTTATTAATCTGTCGATCTGACAGAAAAAACTAATTTAATAAATGAACATTAAAAGTAAAATGCATGGAGTAAATAATCAATGAATTACCTGAAATGCATGGAGTAAGAATCCCATCTCCAATGACCATGGAAGTTCCCATAATTGTGAAAAGGAAAATGACAAACTGGGCAATTTTACTATTCTCGAGCTTTCGCTTCAAGGTTTCAGCCCGTTTCAACTCGCTGGACGGTTTTTCAATTCTGTAATTGGATAACTCCATGTCTTCCGGCTGGTTATTTGGAAGTAAGCTCACCTTCGCATGCCGACATATCAATGAATACAATGCAAATGTTCCACCTTCACCATTGTCATTGGCCCATAAGACAATGAAGACATACTTAAGCAGAGGAACGAGCAGTATGGTATAGATGATGAGAGACATCACCCCAAGAATGTCTCCCTTTTCCTTAATACCGTTGGGGAAAGTGCTAGAGTACACATACAGTGGAGACGTCCCAATGTCCCCATAAATCACCCCTATGCTCTGAAATGCTAAACTTATTATCTTCTTCCAACTTACCTGCACAAACAAACAAAATTTCGTTATACTACTATAAATTTATTAATTTAATTCGTGCATGCATTGCATGGTAATTGCTAAGTAGGTAGACCTGTTGGCCGTCGTTATGCAATGTGGAGACTTTTCCGGCCTCAATATTGAGGGAGTCTACACGGCGCATTTCCTTCTTCTCCACTTTCTCTCCCATCTCTTTTTTTTTTTCTCCTAAGTTTCTCTGCTTGTTTTGTTTCTCTCGATTCAAGATGATTGTCTTTTATCTTCATCTTGCCTCAGGTTTTATCGGCCAGCTACTTACGTACGCGTTTGGTATGTGTATATACGTGTTTTTAGGTTCCCGTTTCCTAGGAGACGTTTTTTTTTTTTTTAAATTAAAAGAAAAACACTGTTCCTTTAATTTTGTTAATAGGTAAATAATTATTGACAAGCAAGCTTTGTGAGTCTTGACTAACTCGCTAATTAGCTGCGACACCTGTTTAGCTTCATATTTGTGCTGTTAACATGTGTCAAGCAAATTAAACGCATAGTTTGTTTGAACTGAGTCAATTGATCGACGAAACTGCCTACTAGCCTAGAAAATTTCTGTTATATATATGTAGCTTGGGAAAGCCATACTGCGTCAAAGTATGGCTTGGCTTTCCCAAGCGAATTGAAGCAAGTTAGGGATCGCAGGTTTGAGTTTGTAAAAATAGTGTGTCTGAAAATAGGAGTACGTATTAATGTGGTTGTGTACGGTTTGTGGAAAAATTATAGGGTATAACCGATATACTGCTACGTGATATAACTAATCCAACGTGTAAGGGTATTATTGGACAATGTGTTTATATTAGTAGGGTATAGTATTAATAACATCCACTCATATTATGACAAATAGACTGGTTATAGCACGTGTCAATATAGCGGTTATACAGAATAATTTCTCCAGTTTGTGTACATCCTCCTTACTTCTCGGCACTTCTGTACGTGGCTTTAATTTGCATCCATGTCCATATTTACATTTTACAGTATAACAATATAACAGTGAGTACGTGATTGCATTCACACAAGTGAAGGTTAATTAGTGTCAATTCTAATTAATTAATTTTCTTTTTCATTTGAAAGAGCTAGAGGAGCTTCAAATTTGCGATCTTCTAACAAAATGAAGACAAACATTAGATCAGCAGTAGTTATAATTTGATTACATATTTAGATGCTTGATATATTGATTCAAACAGTCCAGTGCCATCCCTAGTAGACTAATGTAGCATGAGAAAAACTTGTCTACAACAAAGATACGACTGATTTGGTATTTCAATTTAATAACAAAATGATATTTATATTTTTATACTTCATCACGTAACACTTTCTCTAATTTCAAAACATAAACTATCTTTGAGATGCTAAGTCAGCATGCATCCTTGTTATAGATAAGCCTTTTTTTCATGTAGCACATACATATGGAACTACACCAAAACATGAAAGTTCTTTTTACTTTTGGTACAATGGTAGGCCCTGGCCCAAACAAAAAACAAGACTAGACAGGAATATCCCTGGGCCCAACAAAAAACAAAGTTCTTTCTTACACCAGTACGTTTTGGATGCAGCTCTCAAAGTATGACCTATTTATTAGAATATACACAAGGTTCTTTGTCATCTCAATGTCCCATATCTCATATCTCATAGGTCATTCCAACCCTGAGAAGCCTACTCCTTGGAATTTCAATAACCTTAATTCTCACTCTGCCTGAGGTTCTTCCTGATGAAACTGTAGGCATAGTTGACAACTATCTTCTTGAACCATGACGACTTCTCTTTTGCCACCACTTCGGCCTCTCCCAGCAGATACACTATGCCTTTGTCCATGGCTCTCTGCACAAACTGCGTTTCCTCCTCAGCTCCTCCGATTGGCGCAGACACAATCCTGCTAGAGCAGGAATTCACTGCCTCCTCCCCCACTGTCTTCTCTGTCGTTTCACCCTCAATTATCAAGTGTTCGTTGCGTATGAACTCCTTCAAATTCTCAACCAGCCGGCGCTCAAATTCTTTTGGCTCCTCAATTCTGTCTTTGTAACCATACCTCACCACGCAACGGAACATTCTGTACTCTCGTGGATCCAACTGCCGAAACAGAAACCTCTCCTCCAACAAAACCTTGCTGATGGGGATGGACTTGACTGACACAATCACTATAACAGAGTGGATGGAGGGTATGTTGGCAATGAAGTGAGAAAATATAGGAGGAACTCCCTGCACAAGCTCAGAATACAGAAGCCCAATTCCTGGCACTCGGTTTATATTAGGGTCAGAGGCCAATTTCCTCATGTACTCACTAGAAACCTTATTGTTAAGCTCAAACACGTATCTCTGCTTGTGAACATAGTGCCAAATCCCCATGATTGCCATGAGTACAGAAGCAAAAACCAGAGGAAGGAAGCCGCCTTGAATGAACTTGTACAAGACCGAAGTTGCATAGACCAGCTCCATCGAAATGAAGGCCACAAAGAAGAGAGCAATCAACCATATGCTGGTCTTCCATATGACCAACATTATGAGAGTAAGCAGACATGTGGTGATGACCATTACACAGACCACCGCAATCCCATATGCGTTGCCAATCTTGTCTGTGGTCTTGAAGGCCGCAGTGACTATGACGCAGGCAATCATAAGCAAGTAGTTGATCTCGGGTATGTACACCTGGCCCTCGTACTTGGCAGAGGTGTGAACAACCTTGACTCTTGGGAAACAACCAAGACTTAGGGACTGAGTGATGATTGAGAATGCACCAGATATCATAGCTTGGCTGGCAATAATGGCAGCAGCTACGGCCACGACTAAGGTTGGCCAGTACAAAGGGCCTGCATACACATTAAAATAGTTCAATCAGTCTAGGTGTGAAGTGATCACAATATACAAGAAAATTTTGTGATATGCATGGTGGTGGTGGGTGTGAGAAGTGAGAACTCACTTGGTATTGAATCGTAGAAGGTTGAGTCCACATGATTTGGGAACTTGGTGAGGTATGCCGCTTGCCCAGCATATGCAGTTATCAATGCTGGAAATGTGATGCAAGAGAAACTGATCTGAAACATTATATATATATATATATATATATATGTATGGTCCAACAACTTTTGATTAGCTCATCTTCTATGTTGGATTTTGATTAAAGCTTTCATTTGGGTTCCAAAATTATTTAGTTTAGATCAATTTTATCTCAGCTTTTTTGAAGATTGAAAAATTTCCTCTCCTCAAAATACAATTTTTCATATCACGGCGATATGTAGATGTGATCGCCCCTTACTAGTATATGAATTAATCAATGTTGTTTGGACAGGGTCAACTCTATTAAAAAAAACATTTCTTCTCAATTGACTTATTCATTTAATTTGTTTAATTAATTTGTTTTTCCTGAAGAAGACAAGACCAGATCCTCCACCTGTCTATTAAAATATGCATATATATATATATAATAGACAATAAGGGAAATCTCCTACAAATTTATATTTCTTCCATTAAAATTCACATATTTTTTTTTCATATCTTAACTCCTTTGACTAGTTGTCAGCTCACCTACTTTCTATATATGTATTTTCTAGTCAGCGTTTTTTAAAATTCAGATATTGTAATTCTCTTTTATGCTCTCAATCCTGTGTCAAACTATTATTTCACTATTTATTGTTGGTAACTATTGTTATTACTTCTTAAATCTTTGGTGTTTTTAATGCTCATAATTTATTGTTTGGACTTTTTTTTTTATTTCAAATATGAATTTTTCATAAACTTCTAATTAAACAACCTACACTAATAAAATTATAATATATTATGTAATGAATAAAAATCTACGGAATATATATACTTCAACACACCTATACCATAAAATTTCAAGGAATATAATAAACCTACACTATAAACAAGTAAATAACCTACAACAACAAAGGAACAAACATTTATATTTAAAAAAAAAAAAAAACTAAGGAACCTGCATGAATTATTCAATAAAAACTTACGTTATCATATTTAATAAGGAACCTACATTAGAATATTTATTTATTAAGGAACCTACATTAGCTAATACACCTCCAACAGACCAAAAAAAAAAAACACCTACAACATAAAAACTCAAATATCTCCAATAAACAAAATGCACATATCTCTAATAAAAAAAACTCACATATCTATTACTTTATATATTTAAATATGAGTAATTTAATGATTCCTTATAGTTTAGTTTGTGGGACAGAAAAATCTGAAATCAAAATTAATTACATAATGGCAAAATTTGTAAATAATAGAAAACTCATGGATTATTGTTATCTTATGTGGTGTAGATTTTTGAATATGGGCTTTAGTTATTAAAAAAAAAACTAATGGTGTTAGACTCTATACAAAATTAGTTTAAAGGGCTAATATCATAATATCCCTAATAGGGTATTAATTATTTGCAAGTTACTTACTTGGATTGCTTTGACATTGAAGTGACCCAGATCAGCAAACATGGCCTCCGTCCCTGGTTTTATATTGTATGCCACTAGTTAATTAATGGATATATATATAATATATTCACAAGGAGAGATATAAATACATAAATAAATGTAAATGTGTATATATTTAATTACCAGTAATGCATAGAAATACTCCCCCAAGGGAAACCCATCCTTGTTTTCCATTTCTTTTAAAGTAATCAATTATGTATTTTGGATTAAGGGCACGCAATACACCAACGTCATATTTGAACAAGTTGAAAAGACCAATGCCACCGATGAACAAGAACCACACCAAGATAATAGGCGCAAAGGTGAAGCCCACTTTATCAGTTCCAAATCGCTGAGCAGAGAAGATAAGGATCAAGATTGCTATAGAAATCCCCACAACAGCATCTGGAATATATATAAACATTAATGTCACTCAATTAATATTGTTAACAAATTAAGTTTCACTAAAAACCAATTAATATACATACAAGATATGGTAGAAATTAATTAAACATACATACATATATATATATATATATGTTACCTTCGCCTAACGACTTGATCCCACTCACCGCAGAAAGGACTGCACGCAAAACTTTTGTTAATTTTTGGGGAAAACATATATAATTAAGTGTACAAATTCCCTAATTGTATGTTTAATAAATTATAATAAGAACAACGTTAGTTAGACCATCTTTATAAACATTATTGTAGATTCAATAATTAAAGTCGGTCCAAATAACTTTATTAATTGATATATATACACTTCAATAATTGCACTAAATAAAAGTAATCAATTATTGATTACCTGAAATGCATGGAGTAAGAACCCCATCTCCAATTACCATGGAAGTTCCCATAATGGTGACAAGGAAAAGTAGATACTTGGCAATCTTACTATTCTCCATCTTCTTTTTGATGGTTTGGGCCCGTTTCAACTCCTGGGATGGTATTTCCAGTTTGTAGTTGGAGAGCTCTCTGTCTTCTGGCTGGTTGTTAGGAATTAAGCTCACCTTCGCATACCGGCATATCAAAGAGTATAGTGCAAATGTTCCACCTACAAATAATTAATATGGTATTACAATTAATTACAAGTCAGCTAATTAAGAGAATTAATAAATGAACAAAACTTGATTCATATAAATATTCTCTTGCATGTATAGGTACGTACCATCACCATTATCATTGGCCCACAAGACGATGAGGACGTACTTAAGCATGGGAATGAGTACTAAGGTATAGATGATGAGAGACAAGACCCCAAGAATGTCATCGTTGTGTACAATTTCTTTGGTGAATGTGCTCTCAAACACATACAGTGGAGACGTCCCTATGTCCCCATACACCACCCCCATGCTCTGAAATGCCAAACTTAACGTTCTCTTCCAACTTATCTGAAAACATCAAAAAATTAATTAATCTCCATATGTATATATATCAGAATTAAACAAAACAAATGCAATATTTGATAGTATGTAGGTAGTTAGATACGAGTATAAACATGCCGTTCACTAATATTATAATATATAAATTAATAATACTACGTACACACTAAATTTTTTTTGCACGCTAGGCAGACCTGTGAAGCATGCCTATCATGAGTCATGGAAACTCTTCCAGCCTCCAAATTGAGGGAGTCTACACGGGCCAGCTTCGGCCATGAAACCTTTCTCTCTTTCAGCTCCTGCTGCTGGTTACTCGTCTTTGTTTCTATATCTTCTAATTCTGGCTCTACTAGTACTTCCCTTGTGCTCATCACCTCCCTTTTTCTCTAGCTTCTTGTTGTTTTTGCTTCTTGGAAAATGAACTGTCATGACATAGGTTTTATAGGCAATTCTTATTTTTGTGGATATTTCACACCAATTTCTTCATCTTCTTATTTTTTAAATAAAATGAATAATAACACGGTGACAATTTTGTAAATAAAGTGAATAGTACGTGTGCAAGCTTTTTTAAATTTGGCATTAAGCTTAAGTTTTAGGCCGGGTGGTTTTGGGCTTAAAGTTCTTAGTCATTTTAGCCGGCAAATTAAAACACCTTTCTAGTAAATGATTTGGCATAAAAACATTGCATGCGCGAGAAAATATTGTATGTGCAAAAGAACATTGCAAGCGTGAGAAAACATTGCATGTGCGAAAGAACATTGCATGCGTGAGAAAAAATTGTATGTGTGAAAGAACATTGCATATGCTAGAAAACATTGCATGGGCGAGAGATCTCTAAAACATTGTACTATGACATGACGATCATGTACCATTTTATGGGCAAGAGATCTCTAAAATAATGTACTAGATAGAACATTAACAAAACAGATCACGTACTTTTACTAAAAGGACCATATATGTTCCCGTATAAAATTAAATTCCCGATGGAGATGTGCAATTTGTTAAGTAGCTTGGATTAGCACTTTGACATGACGAGGGCAGTTACCAGTTTCCTTCACATACTAATAATGTCGGTGCTGGAGCCGGGGTTCTGTGGATGTCGGGGTTGGAGGCCAAGTCCTTCATGTACTCGGTCGAAACCTTGTGGTTGAGCTCGTAGATGGTATATTTTACTCATCTTTTCCTCTTGTCAAGCTTGTTTGCCATTTTTTTCTTTTTTCAAACTTGCATATCAATGTCTTTTATATCTTATTTTAATTAAGTAAACAAACTGATTTAATTTTCTTTTAACTGGCGGCCTACAACCTCAGACCAAAAAAGAACAAACCATTCTGCGCTTTGAAATGTCGGCCCAGTCCTCACTAAAACAATTATAGCTTATAGCCACCTTGAATTGAAATTAGATTAAAGTTAGTGACAAATGACATTTTTTGGAGTCACCAATTAATATTTTAGTTATTTTTATAATTTTTATAGAATTAATAGTTGTTTTACGATTCACTAATTTGTATAATAATTGACTAATAAGTAACTACACAAAAATGATAACAATTAGTAGGAGATTTATTTCTTTCTCATAACAATTCTAACTGAAAGAGGGGGGATTCAAAAGTTGTCTTAATTATCATTTGACACTTAAGGTTTAAACTAATTTTAGAATGGTGACACTGTTGTAGTTTATTGTCTGCAAACAATAGATATACTCACTGACACACCAAAATGTTCTCATTGCAGATTATGGGGAAATGTGGAGCAGCACTGGAACACACACTTGCGTGTGAAATGAGACTTAAAAGATGAGAAGAACTTACCTGCATCCTAAGGGATGCCAACTGTTATCCCCAGCCCCCCCTCCCTTCCTATCTCTCTCCTCTCTCTCTTTTTCTCTCTCTCTTTCTCTCTTCCTCTCTCTCTTGTGACACCACTTGTCCCCTAACACCGGGGCAGGTAAGTTATTTTCCTTAAAGATATATGTGTTAATAAATAACTCATCCTTGGACCATTTGATATTTCCAAATGGTGGGGCCACTTCAAAATTGTGAAGGAGTAGATGTCAGAACACCCTTTAGATCTCCCTTTTATCAGATCTCTTGTTCTTGGTCAAGAAAAAAATAGAGCTCTTGATCCTTTTATCCCATCTGCTTCAGATCTCTCTCTCCTTTTCTTGCTCTTTCCCCCCACATGCTTCCGATCTGTCTGTCTTTATTTTTTATTTTTTTGCTTCAAATCTCTTGATCTTTCATGCACCACACCTGCTTCACATCTCTCTCTACACCATCCCAACACCAAATAAATCGGGAAAAATCTAAATAATAACAGGACCATACTAGAATCGATCGGCATCAGGTCTGTGTTTTCAACTTTTTTTTTTTTTTTTTTTCTATTTTCTCTATGATTTTAGGGGTCTTTATTTTGGGTTCTGATTTCTCATTTCTGGCATGGATATTTGATTTCTCATATTTGTTGCCATCTGCTGAATTACTATTTGAATTATATATTTTTGTTAAGATTTGGGTGCATCATTTTTATTATGGACTAAGTATTTATTGAAATTTTTTTTCCAGAACACAGAAGAACCATCAACACCAATAGTGAAGAATAATCACACTTCAATATCAGCAGCAATAGCCAGAACCACTTTACACATATGTTCCTTTTTTTTTTTTCTTTTAAAGTTAGGGAATTTTTCGAATGACAAGAGAGATTAAAGCATTAAGATCTACAAATGTATTTTCTTTCATTGTTTTCTTTTATATCATTATACACTGTATTTCAATTGATTTCAATGTATAAAGAGTTTATAATAATTAATTAATTATTTGCTTTGATTTTCAAATACTGATGTACTATCATAAAATTGTTAATTCTATTATAAATATCAGATTGCGCACAGACTATGACTAAAGTCCATTGAGCCATTTTTTTAATTCAAGTTGTTTTTCACCAATACAACAACTATCTGCAAAACAACGGTGAGCCTCTATTTTTAACTGCCTGCAACATTGGTGGAGGGAGAAACTGTCAGCAGTGTTGGACAATTTTTGTCTCCAAACTCCACCATTCCAAAAATTTGGTTTGGATAGCCACATTACCACTCCTTTCTCTACAATCAACAACCTAAAAGTGACTGCAGAATAGTTATTGATCATTTAAATTAATCTTTAGTTGCTAATGCATTAATAGATAACATAAACCAATAGTGGATTTAAGAGAAAAATGGTGTAGTGCCTCTTGCAAAGTAGCAATCACACAACTTTTTATTTTTCAATTTTATAGCGCAGTAGCAATTACACATGTAAGAGGCTCATCCAACACATAAACACTCACAACTTTTTGCTAAGAAGTTAAGTTCTAAATTGCAAAGTTAAAACCTAAAATCAAACTTTTATAAATCTACATCATATGTGAATGAACTCTTCAAGAAACAACGTAAAGAACAACGATGAAAATAGCGTTATTTGTAACAGTTTTAAAATCTTAATGAGTGTATGTAAAGTTTTTGAAACTTCATGGGATATATGTGAAAAGACGATAAACTTTAAGAGGTGTAAATATAAACTCTAATTTGGTATGAATCAGTTGGGGTTAATTAATTTGGAATAAATTGTAGGGTTTCGACTTTGGATATGTACCCTGGTTCTTCCAAAATACATTAATTTACTCGCGATGAAGGCCGGGTATGAATTTTGCTCACTACAACAAATATGGGCAACACTCACTATTTTTTTCCTACATCTATTGCTCCATTAGCAACTAAATTGAGTTGGCTAGACCAATTGCCACTATACAATCACTAAAATGCTGATCGTTGTACAGAATGAGGTGGCTATTGGTCTTTAGCACCCCCAAAAATAGTATGGTTGGCTAACTTCATCAAACCTGACATTGATGTAGACTGCTAGCAAGCCAACTAATGTGGCAGTCCAATGCTAAATGAATCAAACCATTACTATTTCGTGGAAGCTTTAGTGGCTGAGTTGTATTTTGCAATGGATCTAGCTACTAATATTTGCAAGCCTCACCCTCATTTTATAGTTGCATATATAAAAGTTGCCTTTTGCAATGGATTCAACCACTAATATATAAGAACCTCACTTTCATTTTATAGTTGCATGAAAACATATATTGGAATAGAAATTAATTTGAAATTTATGAATCTGTGAATTAAGCACATTCTGCAATACATGATGTAGAGCATTTCTTTTATGCTATTATTGGAAAATACAGTATTTACTGCATGATTTTCAACGTGTATCATGTGCATTTCCAAAGGATTGGAAAATGCAAATATACTAAGAACACTTGAAACACAAACAAGTTTACAGAGAAAACTGGAAATTAAAATGGAACCAATTGTACCAGATAACCAAATTGAAGCTAACTGCATATTTATATATTGTAAGTCAACCATTACATACCATAAAATACTAAGTGTTTCAAACTTGTTGACCCAAACATACTAGACCTATTAGCCTGCCATCTCCATTACATCACATATTAAAAATCATTCCCCTAAACAAAAGGTCCAAACAGAACCAAGTGGACAGATCAAAACAGTGAACACATCATCTTTAACCAAACTTACTGTTATATATCAAGACCATCACCTAAATATAAAGCAGCAAGTTCACTCCATTTCACCTCAAGGGGACTATATTCACTGAACTAAAATACCAATCAAAATACTAGAAATAGCTTTCTTACTATGATCATATCAGCTGGCTTATGGATTAGTTTCCCTCTCTTCTCCACTGTTAGACGCTGCCCTTCTCTCAACATCAATTGGCTTCTACCCCATGCTATCCGGAGTGCTGCTTTGAGACATTGGAGTGACATGGGATTGGATCCTTAAAGTAGCATTTGGTGTGAATGGCCCACATACATAAGGACTGCTATTAGGAGCACATGATCCACGCACCTGAGATGGACAAGGTGAAGTATTGCTGCTGTTAGCGCCAACCTATCCTCTAAGGTAGCTGTCAAGTGCACTTGACACCCTACCATTGAAGTGGAAGTCCATCTGAGCATGTTGCCTTTAGAGGTGCATGATTTCCGCATGATGCATGGCACGCAACCTCTCATTCTCAATCCTGTACTGCTCCATAAGCCTCCTTGTTTGTTCAATCTCCATGGAATAGTTCTGTTCCACAGCAGCTACTTCCCTTTGTTGTTGTTCATACGCAGCCCTCAAAGAGTGTAACTCTGCAACCATGCACGCCTATCAACATGCATCCCAGGTATATCAGCTGGGGTAATACCAATTCCATAGCCTCTTATCCCACTGCTTTTCTTAGAGTAAGAGTAAGATGCCAAAATAGAAATTAGACAATAATTTACCAGCATACACAAAAACAATACCCATTTGAAGCTTTAAATCAGAGAAAGAGTAAGATGCCAAAATAGAAATTAGACTAAAGACAGAGTATTATCCATCAGTACTAAAGCTTTAAATTAGTGCATGACATAAACTCAATCTCATAAAAAGTTTATGTAATAAAACCAACCTTCTATTTTAACAAGTCTAATTTAAAGCATATATTTTTTAAGGAGTGAACCATTCAAATTCTGAATTGTTCACAGTAGGTGAATGTTGCAGCACTCCCAAATGAAATCAATTCGAAATGCTGACCCTTACCAAGTAAAGATGTATGTCCCATGTCGATGAACCATCAGCTGCTTTATAAGTATAACAACTAAGAACATGAAACTCAAGCATGACATTAGATTTTCCAAACCAATATAAAGGAAGAATTGGCTAGAGAGGTGGCATGTGCTTTACTTTAATGTACAAAGACCAATAAAGAAGAAAAGAGATACTTTCACTGGTTGAAAAACCTATATTTAGAAAAACCTCTTAACTAGTTAACTAGTTAATTATTTAGAAAAGATAATAACAAATAAGAAGATAACTGCTATACATGGAGGCTACTCAAAATGTACCTGCTTCTATTGGTACAAGATCCTTCATGCCTTGATTAATTACCTGCAGATGCTCCGGTTCTTCAGCTGCAGACCATAACCCTGTTTCAAAACATTCTCAACAATAATATTATTAAGCTGACATGCACACAGACTCAGCTAGTGTCTCTGATTTATCATATATATATATCTATTAATTAAGTCCCAAATATTTCAAAGCCTTGCTGATANTATATATATATATATCTATTAATTAAGTCCCAAATATTTCAAAGCCTTGCTGATAGATTGTCACAACATGCAGTTAATAATTTGAATACACATCTGAAACATTTCTGCAAAAATTGCTTCTAGATCCTGGTACTTGATTGGATACAATCCATGAAATTAAAAGGAAAGGACATCTTGGGATATACCAACACATCTTAGCTCATTCATTAACATAATTCAGCTAGTACAATCTGATGATTACATATCCAGGGATATACCAACACATCTTTGCTCAACCAACATTTCTCATAAAAATAGGATTGGATAAGTTAATGCAACATAATCAGCATACATATTCAAGTAATAGAATGATGATTACATAGCCTATCTCCTTGTCATATTCAAGTTAAACAAAAGCATAACAAAAGCAGCCTCATCATGTTTCCCAGTTTACTGTAATTCTCAATCTATGGGAAACTTCCAAAATGACTATATAGGTAAATATGAAATGGGGTTGACTGGGAATGAAGATTAGTAGTACCTGGTGCTTGGTCAGTCGCCTCCTGAGGGCCCTGGTTTTCTTTGGACGCAAATTTGGATGAAAGAACTTCTTGTTCTTGTAAACTTCTCTAAGAGCAGCTTTTTGCTTCTGGGAAATCACTGTCAACACCTCAATATTGAAAGCCTCACGACCTTGCTGAAATCACAAAAACACAATAAATACTGTGAAAAATAAAATAAAAATTATTGAGGGAGAAAGAGATGGGTACATTTTGGAGAGCTTTTTGGGCTCCTCCGGTGACCTTGGCTACTCGGAGAAAAGCGAGCTCTGCTTTCAGATCGGGCTGGAGAACAGAACGGAAGAACATGAAATAGAAACCAGATCTGAGCTAGAGTTAAGGATATGGGCGAATCCTTCCACCTAAAATAAGATAAATCAGACCAAAGTTCTTCAAATCTTCCCCTGCTTAGTGAACGGGGATAGAAAATACTACTTGGGAAGTTGGAAAAACTAAAAAATTGAAGGATGTAGTTGTGACGTGAGCATCGTGAAGGACAGAGTTGTGGAATGACCATCTTGAAAGATGGAGTTGTGGCGTGAGATTCGCGATGGAGGTATAGAGCTATGGCATGGGTGAGTTCTGAAGTGGACGAAGACGTACTCAAGATCGATGGAGGCTAGGGTTGTCGAAGAAGAAATGGGCAAAGACATACAGAGCCAAACAATCATCTTATGCTAAACCTCATAGGTCCTCTATAGCATTAGTTTGTAGTGGTGTCTGTCTGATAACTTTTTTTTTTTTTTTTCATATAATATTTTATCAAACCAGATTGAAACAGGGGCATTTGGGGTTGGAGAACTGTAGGTGTTGTGCCAAAACACCTGTTAAGTGTTGCTGTACACCCACACCATTGTCAAGATGGTAACTTTAAAGTTGTGGCTTTTGTGGAATCTGACATTTAGTAATCCAAACTGTGTAAACAATTATTATTAAATAGTTAATTCATGACTCTTTTATGTTAATGGTTTTTTTAAGTATCAAGAAACTACTTTAACCTTGCCTAGCCACATTGGTTGATGTTAACAAACTCAAACAGGGATGGCTTATGAAGTCAATGTGAAAATAGTGTTTGTTGACCATAATTTTGGGCAAATGCAATGGTATGGAATTTAGTCAATAAAAATAGTGAGTGTTGCCCATATTTGTTGTAGTGGCTGTACGTGGAAAACACCAAGCTAGAGATAATTGAGCCATCAAAATCTGAACTTATATAATAATGTTAGTTTACAATATATATTGTAGGTTGCATCTGTGATTCTATATCTGCATATGCAATTAATTAACTACAAAAGCAATATATTATATATGGTGTCTCATTTTATTAGAACAAATTAACAACCAAGAAATTACAAGCAAAAATGGGGAGCCACCCTGGTCTCATCAATCTCTGATTTACTAGTACTGATCGGCTAGGGAGGCCTCAGCACAACCCATACGACGATGTGTTTAATTGTGCAGTAAAAACAAAAGCTATGAACAGATAAGGAGGAAAAATCAAAACGATCGAAAATTCTATTTACAATGTGGTCACACCACCAGCATGATCATCATCATCATATTCTAACAGGAGTTGGTACCAGCTAGAGATCATAGAAATTAAGGATAATTAATATTAATTTGGGTCTTAGAGACACAATACGTATGAGATGGAAAATTCTTGTTAATTAATGGCGACTGCTTGGGTCCACTCCGACAGACTTGAGCGTCTCCGCATTGCGAGGCCTGCATAAATTTGTAAATCTTAACCAGTATGTATGGCAAAATTCTCAGTGCAGAACCAACGCTCTTGATCGAGTGTTTGGCCGTTGTCTAAAACTTAAAATCTAACTGAGAAACGATATATATACCGAGTAAATGGATCAGGGTGGACGGGATCATCAACGGTGGGTTTGCGGTCCTGGATGTGAGCGATCTTCCTGAGCCAGGATTTGTTGACAAAGTTGTCAGCAGAGGCAATAACAAGATCCGGGTGATCGACCTCGGGCATGCATTCCCTCTTCTTCTTGCTGATATTGACGGCGGGGGCATGCCGAAGCTGCTGTTTCGCCGTGTGCCCCGCAAATAACGAAGCCAATAAAACAAATCCCATCACCATCCGGATCGGTGTGTTCTCTCCCTTCAAAAATGATCTTCTCATCTCCCTAGCTTCATCCCTGCATGCATGCATATTCTTTTAAATCAAATATATAATTAATACATGCATTATTCAAAAATGAATCATCATTTCAATTTCGTACCCGAGGGTACGTCTTGTCGGTCGAGTATACACTTTCATCTTGGGAGTCGTTGATGAGGTTGCAAAGGCTCGCTGCCCTTCCAACCGGCTCACCATTGATCTCCAGTACATCTGCATTAATGGCATGCATGCATGCATGTTAATATATATTGTATATATACACATAATTGTAAATTAAGGGCATTAAAGAAATGATGCATGGGGATATTCGGATCGATTGGGACTTACAGTTGCTCTGCTGGAAGACATAATTTGATCGATCTGATGGAATGAAATTAATTTGTGAAGATGGATATGTACGTAAGTGCTTCGGTTACATATATAGACACTTACATATAGGGAAGATAGGGAGGGTGGGTTTTACGTGCGTGGCATGATAGCAAGGGTTCCCGGAGGACAATCTGACTCCCCTGCCTCCCGTTCATTCCTCATAGTTCGTTACATACAAGCTTAATTATCTGAATCTGTCTCTGCACATACGCCCACTATTTTCATGCTAAATAAGCTATAAATAAGCGAACAGCCAGGCCCAAGAGCCCAAGCCCAGATTTTGAAAATGGGCCTTAGTCTTGTAATAGGCTACTAAAAGGCAATGGGCCTAGCGGCCCAGCAGCTAGACCCAACGTCAGGGAGGGTAGATGACATAGAGTCATCCAAGTATATACAAAACTATGAGAATTTGCATACTATCTAGTAACTTCAACTAATTAAGTCGCCACTATTTCTTTCACAACTCATGCCTTAGCAGAATTTACAGCTAGAGCCTATCTCTAGAGTTTAGTATGTGCTTTGAGAATTGTACGCTTAATTTCATCTTCAAAATCTGAAGAAAAGAATGGCAAATGAATCACATCGACAAATATTATACATGTATCTGTTCCTGTATCAACTTTCTTCTTATTACTATACAGCTGCACACATCCCATCTTCATAAAAGGCAATTCAGCTACAGGCAGGTTGATGTTCTTGTGTGCATTCAATCTACTTCTTCACCAAACTTGTTTTCTAAGTGTGCATTGTTCTAAAATTAATGGGAAAAGCTGATTGCTGACTCTCTAATTGTGCACTGTTGTACCTAGAGTGAATGCTATTACTCTAATACTAATAAAATTTAAAAGTATGAGGACTGCTCTGGGATGATTTCCATCTGCCTAAGTACCAAAGCTGCTTTTTTCTTAAGTTCATCATCATGGAGAAGTTGGATAAGGATCCTCTCAGACCTCTGCCACAACATATCGCTGATCTTTGTATGCACTAGGATCTTCTGAAAGAGGTCTATGGCTTTGGTTTTGGCAGATAAAGATCCCCTCTCCAATACTTGTAGAATGGCCACCACACCCTGGCTGTCCACTATGGCAGCCGTTGCATGTGACTGTGTGCTGTGGTCTCTTAGCAATGTTTCAAGTGCCATTAGAGAAGCCTCTGCCACACCAGACCCTGTCTCACTCAAAGTCCTCACAAGTGGCTTCACAGCATCTGCCTTGACCAGGCAGAAAGTATCTCTTGGTGAACAAGCAGCACCATGAACACGACACAAGTTTTCATTCTCTGATGATCCTGAGAAGCACAACATACTGGAGACATGCATCATCAAATGAGTGAAGGGATTGGAGTGCTTGGTTGGGTTTGGGATATTGTTTTCATCAGAGACTGAGAAGCTGGTGGACTGGGATAGTTGGGCAAGTGCAATGGCTGTTCGCTGCTTAGCTAGTGAGCTACCCCTTGTTAGGACACGAACTAGCGATGGGTACAGTTCAAGCTTGCCCAATTGCCTCTGAAGCTCTGGCTTGGTCGGTTCTGTGTAGCGTAAAAGGGCTGCTAGAGCATTCTCCAATAGAGATGTGCCTTGGTGGGCAGGTGCCATGTTCTCACTATTTTCATCATCCATGCTGCAAATTACCTCATGAATGGCTTTTAGTGCTTCTGATTTGCGCAGGACCTCATCAACACTACTATCATCCCTAGGCAGCTGGCTAATAATTCTTGCAGCAGCGGACCTTTCTTCAGTATCTGGTGAGCTAATGAGGATTGTTGCCAGGGTGTTAATGGCAGTTTCTTTTGCAGGGGATGGTGGTAGTGGAACCCCATCAGGATGACCTTCGGATATGCAATATATGAGCTTCATTGCCCATCTTCTCACCACAGGATGGTCGCCATAGAGGGAAGAGAAGAGGTGAGCAATTGCATCATTTTCTGATCGGATTAGATCACGAGCTATCTCTGATTTATAACTTAGCTCAACCAGTAGGTGTAGGAACTGAATCTTAGTTTCATCTTCAGCGCTGGTTACAATCTGCAACATTAGACAGACATTGTGCTTTGACTGCAGCTCTTGCAAGCCCTGGGATTTTTGTTGTTCAAATTGCTGACTAGCTTCAATCAGTTTAGCAAGAATCTCAGCAGCTTCTTGTTTCAAGTGTGGATCAGACTTGTTAAATGAGATCAGACCAAGCAGATGTGGTATAGTGACAGGGTCTTTCAGAAGTCGCTTTACGATCTTGTGGTATGCTACAAGCTTCTTGATAGATTTTAGGCAGGCTGATTTGTATGCTGGCGAGCTTGAAGAGAGCATCTGCATTAAATTGTGTATAAATTGCCGCTCTTTTAAGTCTTCAATGTTATTCCCCTTGAGTTGCATCCTTGACAATTCTGCAGCCATCAATGCTCGGGCCTCCTGGGATGCTGCAAAGGCAAAAGATTATGTTGTGCATTAGTAGAGAGGTACGTAATTTACCTTCATTATCAGGCACATCATTTTACCTTCATTGAAGCGAGCAACAAAAGGTTTGAAGTGTCCTGCTTGAGCCATCTTGACAACAAAATGGATATTGGAGGAGAGGTTCTGCAACACCTTATGAGCTTTCTCTGACACTTCAGGGTTATTTTTATGAAGTAAAGACACCAAAAGAGGAATACAATCTTTTGTATCTCCTATTTTCTCTCCAAGGGTTTCTTTTTCTGACAATTCCAACAAGACTGCAATGGCATGGCATTCACTTCCGCCTTTATAGATATGCTTCACAATTCTGCGAATAGCACCTGCTTTGACAATGGCTTCCTGAAATTTCAAGCAACAAGACCACTTACATCTAGTAGAATAGATTAAAAAAATGAAATGGATTTTGGATAGGCAACAAGATGTGTTTTTTTCTTTTACCTTTTGATCGTCGTTGTACTGAGCTAGACAGTAGAGGCATTTTAGTGCAACCACAGCATTTACCCTATCGTCTTTTAGGATTTCTACCAACTTTGCTGCAAGTCCTGCCTCTGCAAGTTTGGTTGTATATCTAGGCATTTCCAATAAAAATTGCATGTCCTCTAAGGCCTTGTCCTGTCTAGAGTGGTCATTAGATTTGATTCCAGGGATTGCAGCTCGGAATTTTAAGTCCATGTCTCTCTGCTTCCATTCTTCTATAGAGTTTCGAAGCAAATGGTTGGGCGTGAGCTCTTGAGATGAAAGCTCCTGCCTGCAGATGGGGCAGTTCTTCTCTCCTCGCTCAAAGTGTTCCTGAATTGCCTTCTTCTCAAAGCTGTGGCCACATTGAATTGCTACTGGGTCTGTCATCATCTTGTTGCACAATTCGCATATGAATGAGCGAATTGGGTATTGCTGGTGGTATGTAGAGGCTGCATCATCATCCGGCAATTCTGGTCTTGTAACAATTTCTGTGCTGTAGAGGAACTCAATCAGTTGAGAAAGCTGAAATACCTCTGCCTGCATCTTTTGAGCTTCCATCTCTTCTTTCTCTTGCTTCAAAAGTTCCAACTCATTTTGTACCAAGGATGCACTTGGCCTAGCACCAACGGCATCTGCAATCTTCTCCAGGAGCTTTTGAGAAGTCTCTCTATTCCTACTATTTTGAGACATTGATTTCTCCATCTCTGAAGCAACTAATTCTGTAGCAGATGCTGACCGGAATTCCATTGATCCCAGATTGTTGATGATCTGATTAGTCATAGTTTGCAAGTTCAGCGCCATATCAAGATTGACCAGCTGAAATGAGGAGACAGTCTTGGCAATATCTTTAGCCACAGCCTCCATCTGCATGAGCATTAAGTGAGATTTGAGCAAGAGGCGGAGGCGGCTTCCACATTTGTAGTCTTTGATGATCTTGCTTGCCTTTTTCAACTGCAGGTTCAATGTTGTCAATGCAGCATTTGTGGACTCTAAACCCAGTGCATCTTCAACCTTGTGGGCATTCAAGGTACTGAGGAGGATGTTTAGCTTAGAAATACTCCTGGAGAACTCCTGAAAGCTGTCCTTTTCAAACAGCAAATCCTTTGTTTCACTAGAAAGCCCCATGGCCTGATGTGCCACCTTGTTCCATAATTCCTGTAGTACTGCCACTCCCACATCCTCAATCCCAATATCGAAGTCCATTGAATCCATTTTTAGATTCCAAGTTTCATTTGTCTCCTATTATGTTAGTCAATTTCATTAATAACCCCCATACCTACAATCCACCAACAGGAAACAATTTGATAATGAGACCAAACTCCAATGAGGATATGATAACCGATAAGTAATGGCTGTTGGACAAAACCCAAAATCTGCCTAAAATCAGTTCCAGACCAGACTCCAATGAATTCTTTTCTGTTTGTTGTGTAATTTTATTTGCTTTTTGGATAAATTATGTAATGGGGTTTCTGTTCTGTGCAATTTGTTAGATATTGCTTTCAGTTTCACAACACACAAAGATGAAAATCCCAAATCATGTCTTATATTTATTTGATGTATAACAGTATAATTGACACAACTCCAATAGGAGAAATACACTAGAAGACAGAGCCCAGAAAACAAAATAAGGAACACAATTACAAGAGAGAGAGAGAAAGTTCCAGATGAATTACTGACCTCATGGGTTGACCAAATTCATGAGGTGGGAAATATTCCAGAAATCTGTGTCTGAGTTATTGAGTCAGGGACACTCTGGAGAAGGAGATGGAAGACAACTATTCTGAAGGCCAAGTTTCATGGAGGAATTCTGCAACAGAGTTGAGGTTTGTGAAGAAGGCAAGAATAAAGAAATTGAAGACATAGATAGTCCTCAGGAGTCATATCCTTCCTTGTATTTGTATGTAATTTATGTATTGGGGTCCCAGTTGAATGTTTCTCACTCTGGCCAGTGATTGAGAAAGCAAGCCTTTTTACATATTAGGGTCAAATTTTGCTGTAGTTCATGGTTTTTACTGGCACAGCAGCCAACAATTAACAACAAAGACACAGACAATATCATTCTTGTTTTGACATAAAAGAACACAACCAACCAACCACAGCTTCTCTTAAAAAATTTATTAAGCCGCGGTCAAGATAAGAATTTCAAAGCATTTTTTTAATACACATGTATGTAGGGGTGTGGAAACACAGGGTGCATGCATTTGCTTTGAATTTTCCTGGCAAAGACCAATTCCATTGCATGTAGAAACTGATCGATAGGACGAAGCTTTGACAATACTAAGTAATTTCCAAGCCGTGTTGCGTCTTTCCAGTGGCAACGTTCGATGACTACGACGTCGTACTACTTGCTATATATCTGAAAGACTGAATGCGTCACCCTCTTCCTTCAGCTTACCTCTTTTTTTTTTTTTTTTTTTTTTTTGCCAAAGACTTCTACGACTCTTTTTATTGAAAAAATTATTGAGTATAACTGATATACCGCCACGCTAAGTAGTATAACCAATCTAACATATAAGAGTGTTATTGGACTACATGTTTATATTTGTAGAGTATGATATTAATAACATTCACTCATATTATAACGTATAAATTAGTCATACCACGTGATAGTATATCGATTATACAGAATAATTTCTACTTCAATTGCGTGACTCACCATTGGCCTATATTGGGATATTGTTGCACCCTATGTCTATGAAACCTGTGACTCACCATTGGCCTATATTGGGATATTGTTGCACCCTATGTCTATGAAACCTGTATCAATGTATAGACAATAGACAATAGACAATGTAGGGAATGAAATAAAAAAGTATAAAAGAAATAATTATAGCAATAGTCTTTAAACTTTATCTTAATTATCACTTTGATTCATGAACTTTTTTTTTGAATTCTATCATCCATAAACTTTTACTTGTGTATCACTTAAGTTCATTTTGTCAATTTTACTTATTTTTTTGGTCAATTTAGCCACGTGTATCACGTTTGGGGAATAAAGAGGAGGTAAGTTGCTATTTTTATCCCTCAAATGGGGGTCATGTGCTTGACACGTGACTAAAACTAACGGAAAAAATGAATAGAATTGACAAAATGAAGATACACAAGTAAAAGTTTGTGGACTATAAAATTCAAAAAACAAATTTGTGGATTAAAGTGGCACTAAGGTAAAGTTTAAGGACTATTGTTATAATTTAACTAGGTTCTATTGGGACTCACTTCTAATATTTTTATTTTATTTTATCAAATATTTATGTTGTTGTTCGCCAAAGATGGAATCGGTTTGGTAACCGACCTGAAACACCAAAGTCGACTACCGAACTAATCGAGACGAAATGCAACAAAAAAGACCCATCATCAAACTGATTGATGTCGGTTAGCGTCTTTTTGGGATCGATCGGAGGTATTGAAGATACAATTTAGTGGTTTTGGTGTTTCGAGGATGGTGGTTTCTATACTGCTTTTGACCTCAACATAGGCGGTGCGGTTTGGTTGTGCTACCAAAACCAACGGAGGAGGAACAACCACCGAAACAATTGGTCCGGTTAGTTGGGAAAAAATGCTAGCCTTATTGTTCGCAAGGAAATATTTTAATATGGAGTGAGCGAAATTTTTCATGTGGGTAGAGGAATTATTAATTTTCTTATTGAATCATGTCAAATACAAACTAATTTAATTCCCATCTGATCTGTTTACAAGTTTATACCTTATAGTGCTTCTAATTTGTATGACATGTTTGGAAAAATGTGGGATCTCTAGTCAGTGTGTTTGGCCATTATTGACTAGACGCGACTTTCCTAAATCATGGAAAAAAAAGGAAGCGAAAGTTTTTTCCTAAAAAGAATGCATCTAGGGTCAGTCAAGTTAGATTTAAAATCTAAAAGATAAAAAGAAAGAGTAAAATGGTGGACTTGCCGACTTGGTGGGTTCAATAGAGTGACCCAAAACTTTATTGAATGATACTTGCACAATCGATTTGTGCACAGCCATTCACCAACTTGTAATTGTGCCACATCATTTAAGTTTTAATCAAATATATTTTCATAGTTGGGCAAGTATAGTGATTTATCTTTTTTTAAATAAAAAATTAGGATTAAATACCAAATATCAATAGTTTTTTAGTAAAACAGCAAGACACTAATTTTTTTTAGTTTAGGTACTAACCTATGGTAAAACATTTTGGATTATGTCACAAATCAGTTTGTTATATAGTTGTGACTGTCGAATAGTTACAGTTGTAATTGTCGAATAGTCACAGTTGTGACTATTTAAAATTTATAAAAAATCAAAATTTTTAAGGGTTTTATACTTTTGATTTAGATTTGATGAATGAAGTCCTATAATTCAAAGACTAAACATTAAAGTTTAAGCCTTGTAAATATTAAAAAATAACAAATCAATAAAAAAGTTATGACTATTAGACAGCCACAGTTCGATATAACCATGTTTTTTAAAGTTGGTATCTAAACTAAAATTTAGTATCTAAAGAGAAATAACATAAATGTTTTAGTAGTTGAAATGAAAAAACATTATAATTTGGTACTAAAGCCAATGTATCTTTCTTTAAATGATCTCAAATTTGAAACCCACTTTTATTTTCTAGATTAGGTCGTTCCTTTTTTATTTTTTCAAACTAGACTAGGTCGTTCCTCGTTGGCAAAAAAACAATATAAATATGTAAATAGTGGACTATAGCCCAAAAGCCCCATGCACGTGCTTAGGCTAAATGCTGCATAGTCCATATGGACATGGATTTCCCAAAGTGACCAAACCATTCAACATTTACACACTCTCGAAGAAGCTCAAATTCTTGCAATATATATATATATATATATATTTATATAACGACCATAAGCATTACAATATCATCAAGGCAACCGTTCCATTTGGCCTATCACAAAAACAAAACAAAGTGGAGGGAATAAGAAGAAGAAGACGAAAATAACACACTTGGAAGATTATTATTAGACAAGTCAATAAAAATAGGCAGATGATGAGCCCAGATCAAACCCATCCAAACCCGCATCCGAAACGGGTGGCATACTCCCGAATAGTGGGCTGTGCTGCACAAACTCATTCTGGTCAAAGCCCATGTAAGAGCCACTCACCAATGAATCAAGCCCATTTGTTGTGGGCTCAGAGAAGCCATAAAAGCCCATATCAGTATCAGAGGCCATAACTCCTTCAGGCCCATAACAGGGAGGCAAAGGTGGTAGCTCAGTGTCATCACGCAGCTGCTGCTGAGAGTGAGACTGAGAGCCGGGCGCTTCATAATCAGCAACAGCTGCGTAAGATGATCCACCCGAACCGACCCCGAACCCGCCAGAAAACGGGTAGGCGTCAAATGGGTCCTGAGTGAAGAAGGGGAGGTGGTTGTTGGACGCGGTGTGCGTTTGGGGTTGGGGAGGGGCAGTGAAGAAGGCTGACATGTCACGCTGTGATTCGTCGGGTGAGATAATGGAGGTGACGGACGAGCCATGTGGCATGTCCGAGTAGACAAAGTTGGTTCGGGCTTTGGAGCCGCGCATGGAGCGCGCGGCTCGGTCGTAGGCCAAGGCGGCTTCCTCGGCGGTGTCGAATGTGCCGAGCCAATGCCTCTCTTTGGTGGACGGGTCTCTTATTTCGGCTGCATATCGGCCCCACGGCCTTCTTCGGACACCAAGAAACCTGGTTTCCTGTTGTTGAGGAGGTTGTTGGTTTTGCTGTTGTTGCTGTTGCTGTTGCTTTCTACTTTTGGACTTTGATGAGGAGGAGGGTGAGTTGGATTTTGATGAGTTGGTGAAGTAGTCCATGGAATTAGTCAGTTACTAACGGATGATGGGTTTGAAAAGGAAAGGTGTTTGGAGGGAGAGAAAGAGACACTTGACTTGTTCTAGTTTTTCTTTCTCAATGCTTTTGGATAGGTAGAGCAGTCACACTACTCAGTACTCTCAAGTGGGAATTTGAGGAGGGAGGGAATGATTGTGAGGCTTGGGTTTTCGTCCGTTGCATGTGGGGGTTTAAATAAGGAGATTATTGTGTAATTAATATATTAATTAATTAGTTATATAGTGGTCTCAAATGTTTTGTTAATTACCCGAATTTCCCCTAACTGGCCAAAATAAATAAATTTGTCAAATCATGATGAGCAATCTCGATCACTCACACATGCTAATGATCATCTCAATTCAATTGGGTCCATCTTCTGCGTGACATCATAGACTCTTGCCTCAAGCGAATCATCCATGGCTGAGGCACCCTGGGCTGTTCTGCTGCTGACAGCAAGTTCCTAATTCCGTATTCATATATTTAATGATTCATAAATCTAAAACCTCAAACCACACCAGGTTTAACTTTGCAATGCCTTAGATTTCCCATTCAATAAGTAATACATTTTTATTTTTTTATTTATTTGGCAGCCATGATTAGCAACTCATGCCTATTATTATTATTGTGTACCGTATTCAATAACTTTGTGCAAGTTTATGTTGTTAATTATGAAACTTAATTAATTGGATTAACTAATTAATAGTATGTACTCTCAAAGTTCTGATTATCATATCAAACCTAAAGTTTGCTCGCATGTGACCTTAAGAAAGAGAGAGAGAGAGAGAGAGTCTTGTGTCTGACTTGAATGTATGATCATAAGCTACTAATCATAGATTAATTGTACTATTAATGAAATTCGCATGCACGCGTCCGAAGAACTTTATCCAAACCCCCAAAAAGCTTTGTAAAAGAGCAACCTGCACCATATGATTGCTCAATACATATCACAAATCTAATTATCATTCCCATGATCATTCAATTGTCAGTACCCATCATTTATCATCCCAATGCAATTATATCCCCATCTTAATACCACCTTTATCTTTTTCCTCATTTTAGTCTGATCATCGCCAAGATTTTCTTTCTTTTAATTAAGTATAGAATATTTACATGCAAATATTCTCTTGTTGACATGTTATGTTATTAAGTTATTAATCTAAATTATTGATATCATGTGTAATGTTAAAATGTGCTTGATGAAATGTGTTAGATTATCAATCTAAATTGTTAGATTATCAATCTAAATTATTGATCATGTAATGACAAAAGTTGTCCTAACAACTTAATTCATACATGCATTTATATTTTCTTAAGGCGGAGGGAGGCGAAGTGTTCCATGAAATGCCTCAAAGATATTATGAAATGCAAGTTATTGTATTTTTTGGCCCATAAAGAAAAATACTTAGATTTAGTAGTGATAGTGTAAATTCTTATTTGAATGTATGATTTAATTTGACAACTTACAATATAATATATAAGACAAATAATATAACATTACTATGTGTATATATGTACGTATATATATAAGGTTCGACTACATAAAAATCTCAATCACACATTTAATTAAGAATTAATCACTCAATCTAATCAATCATATAACATTATTATGTGGCTGGACTGTATGGCAAGACAACATTTCCAACTATATATATATATATATATATATTCACACGCAATTGCAGAAAGGGTCATGTTACCCTATACAATGCATATGGAGACTTTTACGTACTTGGAACACATAGGGAATATAATTATCTCAGCCACGTGCATCCAATTTGGGCTTAATATAATGATATGTTCCACACCCCTTTCCCAACTTTTCAAACCAAAGGCTTTGTTTTATAATGTGTTTAATTCCATGGAAATGACTTTTCCTCTCTTAATATTTTTTTTTGGTGGGTTTGGAGCATCCTTTGTTGTTCATGAATATGAACACGCATAGACCTCCAAATGAGGGAAAGCCAAGTTGGGTTGCATGTGAGAGAGGGACACAAAGGGCATGCTTTTTTGAAGAAAACAATCACTAGAAAGACCTACTTAATATATAAAACTATATATAGTAGAAGAGGATTTTATTTTAATTACATCAAGCGAGGCAATTGACCCAATGGACCCCATTACTTGGCCTTTCGGTACACAGTACATGTAATTTACTATACATATTTTTAGTGCTTGTAATTATTTTAATTTTTAACTGATAATGATAACATTCCAATATAACACCAATTTATTGGCTTATGGATAATGAAACTAGCAAATTAATTAAGAAAAAGTACTAACATGGCATACGTTAATGAAGACATAGTCAGCTTAGTCTAAATTATTGAAGGTGAGTAGTTCAGATCCACATCTTAGTTTTCTGTCTTATCCTTGTAAATAAATTTATCCTTAACAAGTTCTTGTAACTTGTGCTAATTATGATTAACTTAGATCCTATATAAGACCATAGTTAATGTCCAATTGTTGATGGCTCATGAGTAGCCACAGTTTGAAATTACTATGAGCTTATAAATCTTCACTATCACCAAAGTTATAATTAAGTTCTATGGTTGTGCCATAATTTTGCACTTTCGGGTTCATTTTTTACTTCTGCGATTAAGTGATTTCAAGCCATTGATGAAAATTTGATGAAATTTCACAAATTTGTGTCCACTTTTAAATGAGGGACATATTAATCATATTTTTGTAGCAGCAAGCACACAAGTTGATATAAAGTTAATTTGAAGACTTGATGAAGTGGGTTAACACGTTCGCTTTTATGTATACTATATGTTAATTTATATTAATGTAACTTTGTCTTCCCAGTTTATCATTGGGGTTCCAACTAAATATCAATGGCCTAATAGTCTAAAGGCAACCTGAGGAATGGCCTTTCGAGTGACCTTATAATCTAACATGAACCTTTTCATACATATTTTATGGCTACTATGATCTCCTGCATGAGCCACCTTTTTCTAATCCATATAGAAGCAAATGAGAGAAACTAATTTCTAATAATTGCAATAACTAAAACTATTCTTTATTTGTTTATTATGTGCTAGCAAAAAAGTCGAGTGTGTACTGGATTAGATGTGAACCCTTGAATTTGTAATACCTGACTATAATTGAAATAAATAAAATCGATCACAGCTGAGAATCCTTTCTATAGGGCAATTTATAACTAATTAACTACCGATCAATAAAGTGATGAAAAGCGCCTATTAGAGAAATTGGCCCTTGGTGATTCCTGGACAAATTTGTGAAGTTTGGTAGGTGGATAGTACGTGAAATTTGCCAAACAAGGCTTTATTGCGGATCGAGTAATATTATTCAAAGATATTGGAGCATTAACATAGATGGTATGGTAGTCTTTTAAGACATTTGACTGGCAATGATATTATAATTATTATTGTGGTGCTAACTAGTAATTTGACTGAGATATGCATGGTCTCTAGCTCTTTGACTCTTGACTGACACAACTATCTTTCCTTCCTTGCATTTCAATTAAAAAATTCACACTACACAAAGTGATTAAGAGAGAGAGAGAGAGAAGAATTTAATCAAAGCTATTCTTAATTTCTAAGTAAAACCCAAAAAAAAAAAAAAAAATAGAATAGAGGAAAACAACGCGGTTTGGTCTCCTCTCCTTGACGAATGATGATAAGAACTAAGTTGGTGAATAGTGTGAGAAGAGAAAAAGTATGATGAAAAGTCAAAAAAACTCAAATGGGGCAAGGTGGTTTGTGAATCCCATGAATCTCCACTTCCAAGGCTCAAAAAAAACAGATTATATGAGTGAAAAGATGTGTTGGAAAGAAAGGTAGAGCAGTCAAAGGAGCTAGCCCTCCCCGTGTTACATGGAACAAAAGGTAGTAATCAAAGATTCAAAGATAGAGTTTGATAAAGGTTGTTGCAGCAGTTCAACAATCTAGACAAAGTTAATTAAGCACACGGTCGTCCTTTGATCCTTATTCCCATTCATTTGCTCATTCATATATTCTCTTCCTTTATTATCACCCCCATTTTTAACTTTAATGCACCAGCTTGCTCTCTAAGCCATCTATGGTGAAGCAAAAGATCTTTGTCAATGCACAACTTCACATAAGTCGTCTCAAACTATTGAGGAAAAGTAGAAGGTTCAAACCCCACAGCGTTCTAGATTAAACAAACCCAGAAACATTAAACAAGCATTTTCTTTGGAGAGTGGAAGGTTTGTACTATACTCCATTTTGCAAGGGTTCAAGTTTTCGAGGGAGCGTGGAGATTTGAATTTTTCTCGTCGTGTTTGAAGATCATTCCCGGACTTTGAGATTGCCTTTGTTCTGCTTTGGTTAATGTGGCATCATAGAACCTGTCTTTGTGCAAGCAGCATCTCCAAAATATTTTAAAACTCTGATGCTAAAGTCATGAACATGTTCAAGGGTAACAAACTGCTCATTTCATCAACTACTTTGAATTTATTTACAGGTTTGTACAATTTCGCAAAGAGAAACAGAATTAATTACTCAAAAATACAACAAATTTTTAAAACTATAGAGGATTGCTACAATGGGAACTTGTTTTCAGTACAATGACTCATCAACCCTGTGCAATGCATTTGGTTACTGGTACATGAATTTTCAAGCTGCAAGTTGTTGAACATTAGAATGATTACCAAAGCGGCAAGGTGAGGACATTTGATGCTCTGGTCCTACTTCTGAGATTGGTGGCATCAGAGGAAGTTCCTCAAGTTCTTTTCTCGTGTCATTTTCTGCAGTCTCTGAGAGAGCTGTCAAAAGTTTTCTAAGAGCTTCTCGCATCCAATCATACCGGCAGAATCTGAATGCTTCTTCTATGGTAAGCTGAAAAGGGTATAACAGCCAACTATTTATCTCAAGTCCTCAGTTATAATAGCAAGGCACAGAATTTGTTATCTAAACTGATTACTGATTTATAATGCTTTTTTCTAACACAGTAAAGAGAAGAAAGCGAGATTCTGATGTCATCTTTCAAGTTTCAATGATGGTTATGATAGTTCCCTATATTTCTTAGGGTGGACCAAAATTTACATCAATATATAACTCACCCATTTCCTTCCATAGTTAGCCTGCTCGGGCCATGAGTCGAGCTCTTCAGTCACCTGTAGCGCAAACATGTAACCTTTGCAACCTCCTTGCAGGTTGATGGTATTCTGTTTGCTCTTGCTTCTGAACTCCCAAACTCCCAGTGGATTTTCCTGAAGCAAACATAAAATTTTATTTGTTTAGTTGAGCCAGCGTTAGGATAATCATCTTTTATGTACAGAATCATACTTCAGTCTCAGTATTAAGCACTGGACATTGTAATCACATTGAGCATGTACCAATGAGTTGAGAATTGGGTGGAAAGATGAAAACAGATTCCAAAACTATTGAAAGGGCACATAAAGTTGAACAGACTTTTAAGGCAATGCAATCAACCCCAATTTCCACTTTGAAATATGAGGTGAGAATCCATTACAACAACAGGTTACATGTGAGAATATGTGAGGCAGAAAATCCCTACATCTAGAGGTCCAGTTACAAATTCCTATTTCAATTAAAAATTACAGTGCCAAAGGGTCCATGCCTGTTACCAAGCAGGGAAGAGAAACCTACACCAAGAACTCCCTTCACTCCTGCTTCCTCCAAGGCCTCACGACAGGCAGCTTCGCCCATGGTTTCGTCATCCTCCCATCCACCCTGATCATGAACGAAGGTGTTGATATGTTCAGTATTCAAAGTGGAGCTTTAAGCATGGAACAAATAAAGCAGGAAGATAGATACCTTTGGAAACACAAGATCATCCCGGTTTGGTGAAGAAATCATGAGAACAAGCAGTTTTTCCTCTACATTGCAATTGCTACACCCAACAGTCTTTTCAAACCTGTAAGGAATACATCTATTTTTTTACACCAAAACAGTAAGTCAGATTAGATCCAAAAGTCCCTCAAAACATTCCAACTAATGAGAGAGAATATAGCTGCTCAAAAGGGAAATGCAGGATGGAAAGAAAGTCCCCACTAAACCCTCAGAGAGATAGAGAGGGTGGTGCTTAGGGAAGAAGAGTATCAATGCATGGATAGGATATCCAGCGCAGTGAAAGCATAGGACCAACACAAAGAATGCACTAGTTATGATGACATGCTATACCTACTGAACCATATTATCAAGCTTAAGCTTCCATGAATTATCAACATTTCACAAGCCAAAAAGGTTTGATATTGAAATTAATAGTCCAATCACTCACACACTCTGCCTAGCTAATAGTTATGCTCAAGCTAGTCAATGAGAGGAAAGCGTCCATTCAAGCATATGGTTCTAAGTCTCTATTAGTATGTTGATACTAATTGGAGTAAAAAGAAAATCCAATCATCAAATACCTCCTGCTAATCTTTTAGAAAAAGAAAAAAGAAGCAAAAGAAATTAGAGAGATGAAATAAATGTAAACAAAAGATTCCAAAATTTTGCAGCATTTCCTGCATTTTTCATGAAAACTAAACCAATACTTGAAGGCGGTCGTATTCGTAAGCATAATAATTGTTCTTAATATGACATTTAGAGGAGGAGATTTAAAGTTGGCTGGCACTTTCTATTTAGAAGAGATATATGGTTAACAACTGAGTTATGCCGTGGCCACATATTTACAAGCTTAATATTGTCAATCAACAAATATCCAAGTAAGGGAACAATACAACACCAGACTTAAAATTTGGACAATATCATTACTATGGTATCTCTCCAACTTTTCTTACTGCATTATTTAGAATGAGAGGAAAATGTTGAAGTTTCTTATCTTGCAATGTCAACTCAAAATGAAGTGAAAGCTGATAAGTTCAGCTCATTACTCAATTGGATGCTTTATGTAGTCATAAGGCAAAGAGACATACGGATACATACACACATAATAAAGTCCCTAAATATTGACAAATTTTATACTCTTTAGATCAGATACCAACGGTTGAGATGCATTTTACTCAATTATCTCAACCATCAAAATTTGGTTTAACGGATAAGAACATGTTATTATTTATTCAAATATTTACTACAAAATAACTATATATTACACATGTGTGCGTGTGCATGCAAACAAACTCACAATAGACAACATCACTACAGTGTAATGCTAGGAGCGGCATTACAAAAAGGTTTATGGTGTGAAGTGTGAACACTTCACTCATGAGGCATCTTAAGTCAATGCTTAGGCCCAGCTCTGCAACACCGTTGGCCACTAGCAATGGACAAGCAATTTGCTAACAAACTTTGGGACCCAGAGGAAAGCTTTTTATCACCTCAATACTTGCCAATAGAGTCCATTTTTGCTCACCACAAAAAGGCGGTGGCGAACATTACCATCATCAGGGATGGGTGACACGTGTCCCACCATGGTGAGCAAAAATGAATCCCTTGCTATTATGCAATTTTTACCAAGCACAAGATTACAACTATTTGAGACATACTTAACACATGATACTCCTACAACATACAAAATATACAAAATTTAGCATATTAACAGACTTGTCTAAAAGGGAAAGGCAATAATTGCTTCCTGAACAATTTATGATCACAGTTAGCTTCAAAATAGGAAAGAAATTGATGGTGTAGAAGAGTGACCAAAAACAGTGAAGGCTGAGTAGTGCTCACCCAGAAACAAGCCTCAATTGACCCTCATAACGCTGTCTCTGCCTCCCTGTTCTTGCTGCTAAACAAGACATGATCATCTGCAGAACAAACAACCCTAAACAATCTGAGAAAGAGGGGGATTAGAAAGCTGGGATTTTGTGACAATTTCTGGCCTTATCTGAGTGATTGCTGTGAAGGGTAGCTGCTTTATGCTTCAGATATGCAGAGAGCATACCTAGAACATAAAAAATGAAAGAGCAGAACGAAGACTCTCATAACTCTCAGAATTTAACAAGCTTCGAAAATAGAGAGAGAATGGAGGGAGAGTCAATAAGGGCAACGGTGACGCTCTTTGAATGAATGTAAACTATTGGGTGCTTTTAATGTAACAAAGCTATTCATTGTACGTATTTGAACAAATGAAGATGGGGTTGCTCGCTCTTTCACAGAAGCTGCACTCTCTCTCACTTGCACAAAACTCTGCGCAAGAGACCCATATGGCCATATGTATATATGTTTCCGCGGGAAGACCAAATCAACGCTAACCACTTAAATATATATATATATATGTGAACATGTCAAAATCAAACCGTGACCGCTGAGGTCTCATCTTTTCTTCCTTTTCCTTTTTCTTTTTTTCTTTGGGTTTGAACTTTTTGCTGCTAAAGAAGCCTAAGGCGTCCTCCATGATGCAATCACAAGTTCACAACTTGCACCCATAATATCTTTCTCATGCATTAGTATAAGGTTTCACACTTGCAGGGCCTAAAATTTTGTTTCATACTTGTATAGGATTCCTAGCTACAGTTGTCGGCAGTATTGATGACAGACCTTGCTGTTCCACAAAACGAAGGATGGGGGAAACTCAGGAGGATAGCTCCATGGACTTGAGAGCAGTAGGTCCATATGTTAATGAAAATTTAATATGCTGCTGAGTAGAGCCCACAAATAATTGTTCGACCATAACCATATTATTTAACATATGTCACAATCCTGCATCGATGTCATCTAGATTTGAACATGAGAAAAATGGAAACAAGAAAACAAGAAAACTGTTGTGTACTATAGTGTAATTGATTGAAACATTTGTGCACAGAGGAAGCTGATTGAGGAGCTATATGGAAGTTGAGCATCATACACCGGCCAAAAAAAGAGAAAAAAAAAAAAGTTTTTTATTTTGTGTCTTGTTTGTGCTTTGTTTCTTAGCTATGATTGTCGCATAAGACTAGTGTGGAGCCTAGAATGAAGTAGCCACATGAATTATTGATACATAGTGCCAGAAGAAAAAGACTCACAGCATTACAAGCCAAAAACCGTTTACCCAGGGTCAACGCTCTCACCATCTAGCATGCCCCATCCCATTCTCAACCCAACAAGATAAGTGATGGAAGAGATGCTGGTGTCAGTTATTCATATACAGCGCGTGAGCATCTGACAATAGTTGATAAAATCCTAATCTTTCAGTAATTAATGGTTCACAAAAAGTCTCATACCAATTAATGTAACAGACTATGAACCACCATGTTTAGCCTCATTGATGACACACTGCAAACACATGGGGTCCCCGGAGTGTTTACATCACCCACCACCCCGACCCCATCAACCATAGTCGGGAAGGAGACCTTATCATTGTAAAGCAATAGGTAGTAACTTCAACTAAGAATTAAACAAATAATTAGGCATAGGTAGGAGTTTACGTAGGAGTTGTAAAGTGTGTTTCATTACCACCTAAATACTTTGAAAAGCGCTAGCATCTCCCTCTGGTAAAAACAGACTGATAAGCGTTTGGCCAAAATGAACATTAGGTTATAATCAGGAGGGCGATCGCAAAAGAAAAAATTCAAAACATGTTAAGCAGGAGCACGAGGACCGAGTACTACAGGTCTAACCATGTAGGGCTAAAACCCAGGCTCAGCTGTCGGATTAAACAAGAATCCTGCATTATGGCCCAATAACCATCCACAACGCCCACACACAAACATACGGAAATAGACCTGCTACAAGACTGCAAATAGGACACAAATGTATTATCCAAAATACATAATGGGAAAACGATGAACTGCAAAACAGTAGTCAGAACTCAGAAGCCTATTGCATCCAATCATTAGCCTATATTAGATGGGAACCAGATTACAACGAACTCAAAGCGGCTTAACTTGCCACTTGAGTTTCAACCCCACACAAAACCAAGGCACTATCAAAACAAGTCCATCGAGAATAACAGTATTCCATGTTAATGTTTCAAAATGATATACAAACTCACTAACGCAAAAGCAACTATAATTGTAATGAAACGAGCAACATCATTTATGTTCTTTTAATTAATCAAGGGCAAAAACTCAATTTCAGGTTGCCCTCTACAAGGAAATGCTCATGACAGCTAAACAAATGAGAAGCATATGATAGATGAAATAGAACATTGCAGCAAGTGGAAGACATTAAGGGTTGCAAAAGTACCAATGAAAACAAGCAAATTACAGAAAACGGGGTAGGAAGGACATGCAACACACTTCAACATCTAATTTGAAGATGTAATTGATATTTGATAATGTCAAACAGGGACCTTAATTAAAGAAGATTCAAAAGGCAGCACTGTCGTACCAAGTTCCACAACAAATCCTACAAAATTAAATATCAAAAACCAAAACTAGATAATAAGCCAATAACAAGGATCACCCATTTTTTTTCTAACTTGAAAGCAACTCTCAAAGGCTCTCATGCATAAATAAGAGTCAAAAGTGTACGAAGCAGGAGCATCAGTCCCCCTTCCTCCTGAAAGAGCAGCCCTCAGTGAGCCTGGCACGTCCACCAGTGGGCTGGCACAACACCGTCTGGCAGTTCCCGCACACCACAACTGTTTGCGAGTGACTGAACACGGTGGTACTGCACACAAGAATTTCGTTTTGTGTTATAACCAAGCAATGAATCTTTTTTTTTTTTTTCAAATTAAAAGCATATACATAATACGCATAGCTACTTCAATAAAACCATCACAAAGAGAGTAACTTACATGTTGAAGCATCCCTGACACTTCACATCCTGTACATAAAACAATCAAAATTAGCATTATCACCAATAAAATCAAGTCTAAATTAAAAAGAAAATAGTTCTCCCACAAGCAAATGCATCAAATAATTAATATAAATACCATGAAAAAAGAATTAGGGGACTGCACAAGCCTCTTGAGCTTGTGCTTCCTCTTCTCGTGCTCAGCTGGTGGGTGAAGCAAATCGATATCATTCTGAAGCACCTGTTTACAACCAGCAACAAACATTTCTTACAAAGAAATTAATCGGATGACATACTAATTCTCTCTTTTTCAATAAAATAACTCAATTAAAATTGCATCCTTTTCCAGTTTCTGGGACAACAAACACCTAGAAACGGCAGCGACTTCCCGGTTGGTCACTTACTTTTGAAGGTATTTCTGGTGATCTTTTACCTCGCTGACCATTCTTAAATGGTTTTGTACCATCTTTGTTAGAGCCTCACGCATTCCGCACTAGCTCAATACAGACTCTACGTGCTTCTAATTAATTGAACCCCCGAAACGCAAATAGACTCTACAGAAGTGGACTCTTTCCGTCCTATACCGTAGCTTATCATTCCCTTATTGCCAGCCGAGCCATTACGACACTGTTGCTCCATAATTCCATACACAGCATAGCTTGCAGTGACTTTTCTGGGCATTGGCAGTGCTCATATGCATATAAACCCTAAACAACATTTTGAACCGACCCAGAAAAAGTAAATGGTGTTCAATCTGTTAACCTAATCGATTCATTTGCCTCCTTGTTTGAGTTGTTTCAGATGGATTTAAACATGTAAAGCTAGCTGCTTCTATGCTAAAGAAAAAGAAGAAAGTGATTCAGATCATAACAGAGAAAGGTCAGTAAGACTCACCATCTTGATTGATAAACGAAGACTGTAGAGACCAACGGCGACTACGAATGAATCTCTGGAGAACGAGAGAGCGTGCGACGATGGCTGGAGAGAGGGGTTGTAGGGTTTACAGTTAAAGGGTGAATATAAATGAGTGGCTGAGAGATACTGACCATTGGATCGTTTCAAATTCAGATCTCCGCCTTTCACCCACATTAGGGGTATTCTCGTCATTTTCATCTGACTTTTGTATTTCGTTATTGACGTCTACAGTTTTATTATTTTCACTTTGCAGTTCGCACCAAATAAGCTTTTTTATTTTATTTTTTTTTTACTGTTGAATTATGAGTTATGAACTTATGAAAATACAGTAAAACCCTTGCAATACGATCGGACTAAGAAAAATTATTATTTTAGAGGAGTTATTTATATATCGATAAATAAATAATTTAATAATTTAAAAAGAATTTCATGTGTTTTTTGTTCATGTATTATTTTTTTTTACAAAGATACATATATTTTATAAAAAAAAAACAAAAATATATGTATAACTTTAAACTTTTAAATGAACGTTAAGACCTAGAAAATCAAGTGATTTCAAGATAATTACACAAGTATACATACATTTTCGAAATAAATTAAGAATTAAAACATCAAGTGTTTTTTAAATGAAAAAAAATACCAAATGTGATGTATTCATTGCAAAAAATTAATGATGCGGTTCAATTCGGTTTAGGTACAAAGAAATAGCAAATGACTTTGGAAGCATATTTTGAGAAAGGGTTGAGTTGAGAAAATATAAGTCGTTAAGTAAAAAGTTTCGTAATATGTATTATGAATTTTTATGTGCTATTTATTTTATGTATTTCATCAATTATTAATTTATACATTTATTAGGCTCTAAAGAATTTTAAGGAAAATTATTATCTTATGCATTTAGCGAGGTTACTACTTTAGTACACTCGCCCCGAGTTGAGACTATAAGATTTTACTATTTAACCAAGATTATTAATTTATCGAACATATATTTATAAAGATTTTATTGTAGTTAGTAATATACGAGAGAGAAAAATACAAATCAAATTATTTTAAAAGACAACTCAAGTTTAAAAAAATCCAGAACGACAAAATTTGTCTATGCCATAGCATAGTATAGTTGATATTTTCTTACAAATTTGGTGCTAGGCGAAAAAATAGAAGGATGTGGATTGTGGAACTAAAATAGGAAATGCGATGACAATAGTGTCATCCATTTGTGGTTCAGCAATTAATATGATCTGAAATCGTCTCATCCTTGGTACAAAATCTAGTTTTGCTTTGCTTTTAAATTTTTTTATTAATAATTGGTGTACATGAGTTTTTGAATTCAGCACTTACTTTGATAAAGAGAGTTTAGATGCCTTCATTAGACCAAATTAATGGACATAACAACCCAATCTGAAGTCTCATATATTATGTTAAAAATAATATATTGATCATGCGTCCGGGATGTGATGCAACCATCCTCACAAAACATGCTTGTTTTGGCCAACAATACCTGCATGACCTATTGTTATATAAACACCCCATAACACATGGCATTATACAACAAAGGACTCTTAACAAGGTACTTAATTACTAGTTACTGCTTCTTAATTAGTTTAGATACATATATATGGCTCTGCGAATGGGGTCAATTAGGGTGCTTCCTACACTTGTTCTTGTGACAGCGATGTTGCTAATTACTTGGCCTGCAGAACAAGTCCATGGCCAAATTGATGGAGGAGCTCTGGCACAATGTGAACTCAGCTGCTCCCAAGCAATGGCTTCATGCGTGAATTGGTGTACCAACAACTTAAGGCAAGCACCGGCATGTCTCGCTCAATGCAACGATTATAGCACCAAGTGCATCCAACATTGCATATAATCAAATCCATGATCAATCCATGCAATTAGAGCTATATATTTCCTATATCCATCTATATGTATTTAACTAATACGTATATGGTACTCTAAATTATGTTATATTTTTAAACAAAAAAGCCGTGATTATATAATAAAAAAAGCTTGTATGTTAGAAGCCTTGATTAAATGATGAACTAATTGATCAAATCAAATTAAGTTCCCTAAGTATATATGAAATCTGTTGTGACAAGTTAAACTCACTAAAGATCTCATTCCGTGTTAAATATTTAGATCTATGTGAAAGTTCAAAACTTCAAACTAGTAAACTACCAATTCTGATATCATCATGGGTCAAAAATGTTTTGTTGGACTTGGGTCGATAACGTTGTCATATATGTATGGTTTGTGTGCTGGGCCATAATTAGGAATGGGCTTAGATCTATGTGAAATAAATAAGTTTAGGCCACACAAAATAAAATTTTGGACCCATGAAACACTTTTATCGGATATTGATATAAAACTAGGCCTCGATTGAGATTATTTTTTCTTTTATTTTGTACAATGAAGATGTCACAAAAATTAAGAAACAGTAATTGAAGTAATAAGTATTTTCCTTACACTAATATTAGTTGGTTGGTGTGAGTGAGAATGAACGAGTCAAACAGCCAAATTGGGATTTTCCATTTCTCTTTCTATTTTTCGTACCTTAAGCATTACAAATAAGACTTGCAACATCAAACCCAATCGTAGTACCTAAGTTACAGCTAAAATTCCTCACATAGAATGTAAATCACACTACATGGCGACGAAAGGGCTTTAAAGAGCCAATCCAATCTCTCAAATCCAACGTTATAATTTGAATAATATTTTAGTGTCAACCTCAAAGCAAATCTTTTATATTTCAATCCCATAGGCCATGGCCATGCAAAGTATAAAGGAAAGAAACTAACACTTTTAATTAATTTATTGCTAGTGACCCTCCATCCTAATGAAAGGGCTTTAGAGATGTATAGTTTTAAAGTTCAAATTATACAATTTGTTTCTTTCAGCTAGAGGCGTCGCCATTTCCATGTGCATATATCTATCACCTTCACTCCACATTCTTAGTTAAGAAATTAAAGACTTTGAATTAAACTCATGCATCAAGTTATGGTTAATTATGAACAATGAAATCGAATCATGTTCTACCAAAAATAACATGCACAGGTTTTATACCATTACGTACCACCCCATTTATTATTCACTTATATGCTCTCATAATTGAACTATACCTCTTATATTTATTCATGAACATCCAATATATATCTTTCTCTTCACTTACATTTGTAGTCAATCGTAGTATGATTTCTATATATGATAACAATGATATCACATGCAATAATGGAGACGCAAGACACAACCCTAGCTTACATTCATTTCCATTCATTTAATTAAGCTGCCAAAAAATTAAATGGAAATAGAAAAACAGCTTCACACAAACGGGTAAGTTAGAAACATAAGCTAGGCTTACACAATTTCTATTGAATCTAAGTATATAATTAAGTTTAGAATATTATTGATATTGATTTAGAATTAGTAGTGGGTCTCGATTGTTTCGTTGTCCAACTAGTATATCTTTGATGATGGTTTGGCGGAGACACATGACCCATGATCGTCATCCAAGGTGGAGTAGATATATAGTAAAAAAGATGACTCAAATGAAGTTTCTAACTCAGTAGTTGAATAAGGATTAAAAACGGTGTTAGTTCATAATTAATAATGAATAATCCACACTGTTTAATTGCCCAACAATACCTTTGATGGTCAGTTTATAAGGAAAAGCCCACAATTACAAATAACTTAATGAATCCACCAATTTTTGGCACGATGCACAAATCATAACTCATGCATGATTGTATCTCCTTTCACAATTCCATCTTTGATCATGTAAAATAGAGATTTTATCCAATAATGGGAGTGTGATAGATTCCACAACATATTGAATGCCAACCCTCACAAGAAAATCGGAGAGGACTATATTGACCATCACCGTCACATCTATTAATATATATGTAAGGAATTAAATTTTGAAATTTTCGGTGAAATTTCGCCGAAAATTTCTTTTTTTTAGGGTGTCGAAATCGAAACACATGTTTAATAATTTTTCAGAAAAATTTCGCCGAAATTTACCGAAATTTTCTATTTTCTCCAACTTCAGAAATTCATTAAAAATAGCCCGAGACTCCAAATAATTCACCGAAAAATTCTACGAACTCGTATTGATGAGTACTAATTTCCTATAACCTTAAAATAGTCCAATTGCTTTCAAAAAAATTATGAAAAATCCTACTCTTATAATTTAATTTTGAAAAAAATAATAATAGTCAAATTCTTGAATTTTCATTTTCTAAAATTCATTTCCACACAACTAAGCTCTAGAATCACAACCAAAGATCTAAGTTAGTTAAAATAAATTTAAAGAAATTTCTAATTCCTTTAAACAAACCTTAAAACAAATTTGAAAAATTTAAGTAACAAAATTACCATAAACCAAAATTTGGGTTGTTACACTTAGTGAAGACAAAGCTTGGCTAAGTAAAAGACACGGGAAAAAAGGAAGGAAAGATAAAAAATAAAAATAAAGACTGAAGAGAGAGGCACGGAGAAAAAAAGTAAAGAAAGAAAAAAAAATGAGGGGGGGTTTGGGGCCTTTAGGCAATTGGAAAGAAGAAAAAAAGTTTGAGATTTTTTTTAGTTATTTTAAATCTTAAACTTTAATACATTTCTATATAAAAAAATAATTAAAAGTATCATAAAGGGCTTAAAACCTAATATCCTAAAAAATATAGAGTATATAAGGTTTAATGTATAGATTCTAGAGTATAAAGAGTATTAGGGTATATAGAAATATAGAATATATAGAGTATTAGGGTTTAGATTTTAGTGTATAATTAAATTATAGAGTATAAAGAATATATTAATTTTGTTTATTCATTATACTAATTTTATTTAACAGTATTTGCTCTAGCGCGCATTATATTCACCTTATATTACATGAAACCTATTATATAATTTGATTTCTTCAATATTTTTTTATCAATTTAGTAGATAATATGTTAAATAAACATATGAAAAATTTTCATTCAAAATTTCCGTCATTTCCATCTAATTTATGTCGAAATTTAAAAATCTTCGAAATTTCCGTCGAAATTTCCTCGAAACTCGAAATTTTATTCCTTATATATATATGTAAGGGTTAATTTTATTTAAGTACCTCAAGTTTGCTTTAAATTTCAATTTAGTATCTCATGTTTAAAATCTTACAATATCATACCTCATTTTTATAATTTGTTGCAATATTATACCTCCGTCAATATGATTGTTAAGATGTCTCTTCAATGCTTATATGGCACGTACATGACACTTTTACAATGTTCACTGGATACCATGTGGTTTGACAACATGACACATTATGTCACATGACATAAAAAATAATTTAAAATCTACAAATTGAAAGGAAAAAAATTAATAATTATATGTTATGTTTCTAAATTTTTAATTATTTTTATGTCACGTGACATGACGTGGACTGTTATCAAACCACATGAGATCTAGTCATCTTTGTGAGAGTATTATGTAAGTACCACATTAATAATTAAGAAATCTCTTAACAACCATATTGACGGAGATATAACATTGCAATAAATTGGAAAGATGAGGTATAACATTATAAAATTTTAAACATAAAGTATTAAATTGAAATTAACCCCTAAATGTAATGTCTAATGGCCGCTCTGACTCCTGTGATCCATTTTCATGGATTGGTTTTTTAACTACAAATGTTATAGCCCAGAACATAAAGTTAATACAATTAATGATATTATATAATAATGTTATTATTGTATACTATTATATAATAATGTGCATATATTAATTAACTAATATGATCTAATCACCAACTTGGAGCCTTTTAAATAACGACTCAATGAACGCCCTACTTGGTCTTGGATCTGGTGCTTTTCGGTCATTGTCTTCTTGTGCTTCTTAAGATATTCAAAGTAAAATTCTCTCAAATCACTCATTGACGCGAGATTGAACAAATTAATAATGTCGTGAATCGTGATGTAGGATGGCCTTGAGGCCGGCTCTCTTGCCTTCAGGCGTATGATAAGGTTTTATAGAGTGGTGTTAAAGATTTCAAATTTATATATTACATTATTATTCATGTGATAGTATTTCGTCAATTAATATATGAGTTTATTTTGATACTCTTACTTCTAGTAGTGTAATAAGTATACACATACATCATTTGAGAATTTAAATTTGGTACACATTAAGATTGAAGTTAAACAAGATTATGTCTATATGAGAATTCAAATTTAGTATACATTAAGATTGAAGTTAAACAAGATTATGTCTACATGTTGTACCCACTAATCTAGTTTTAAGGGCTAATCGATAGGGGTTTTTCCGTTAGTTGTTAAACGGTGGCGTGCATTTGCTACAGTAAACAGCCGAAAAACATGTTTTTATTTGTGCTTAAGCAACATTTGTACAATTGTGGCCCTGCCTCAATACGAAACTTCATTGGTTTCTGAAATACAAATATGTGGTGGTAAACTTGAAGCTAGCTACTTAGCTAGGTTCATATTAAAAAGCTTAAAGAGCTTGGTTCACATCTATGTTTACTTTTTGCAATCACGTGCGGTGATATGATATATCATTGTTGTACACAACTTTTTTCAATAATTCAGCAAATTACATGGAAAATGTTGTATATGACAATAGTATGCCATAATTTCTTACAAATAAGGCTACTAGGCTACTACACAATTTTTGGGGTTGTGAGTTATCTGTGCACAATGGCAACCCCTGCCGGCCAGTTGTAGGAGCAACAAAGTAGGTTTGAGCAATTTAATACAAAAGTTTACATGAAATTCAGAGCACATAACTAGTTATAGGCTTATAGCTAGTTATAGCTAGTTCATTAAGCCCGGGTTCATCATGACATTATGATATAGGGTTATTATAGATCACCACTCAGTAGCTCTGCTGTCCTTGGACGTTTGACTTGGTCGGGTGGAGGAGCTTTCCTTTGGTCAAACAATGACATAAATATTATGGGGAAAGTAGAGAGCGATCTCACTCTTCTTCCTCCTCTATATTCCCACCCTTACTTTGCTCCTCTTCCCCTGCCCATTTCAAGGGCAGTCTGTCCCCCCATAACACCACCTACTTTGTTTTATCTTTAAACATCAAGACCTAAGAAAACCAAATCTAGCAAATCCCGATTAATATGTCCTAATATCACTGATTAGCCATTTCTTTACATTTTTCTTCCTCCTCAGTCTGCTTACCGAACAACGGTTTTGCATTATTCTAATCCCACCCCCAATGTGCTTCCCTGCCGCCCTATTCTTTTACCTCAAGCAACTTCAACCCTCAACTCCCATTTGGAATTGACAAATATACCCCACCGCATGTGATAAAAAAAAAAACATATAATGAGTGTATACACTGAAAATTTTTTTTGGCCGAATCAGNATTTTTTTTGGCCGAAACAGATTTCCATTTAAGTTTTTTTTTTTTTTTTTTTTTTTCTGTTTACAAACAGGCAACCCCAGAAGTTCAATTTTTTCGAGACCTTGTCCTGGCATGCTACATCAGAAAAATACAGCATTAGTGACTTATTGAGAGTCACATGCCAGCCAGTTCATTTTGTAAAGGCCATATATTATTTTTGGTAGGGCCATTCCATGTGGAAGTCGTGGGTGTTTCAAGACCAGAAATGGAAAATGGGAAACCCTTTTCCATTTCTGGCCTAACTCCTAAAGCAGCTTACTGCCTCCTGCAAGTCTGCGAGTCTGCAACCTTTTCTTTTTTCTCTCTTTGCTTTTTGTAAATTATGAAAGGGACCAAACAAAATGTTACAATAATCAATTTTGTCCAGTGTAAGTTGTGCAACTCATCTCTTCAGATAACCGAGTATTGGCTTTTTCCTTTTCACAAGAAAATGGCTTTCTTGGGGGATTAGTGGAGCCTATGAAAATATTGTGTGTTTGTGTAGTTAGCTAATAATTTACTCAAAATAGTACTCTGTTTGTCCTCAGATCCTTCAATTATCAGGTAGGTCAGATGCAAACCAACATTTTTCTGGACTAAATAGTCCGAAAATTTATAATCCAACATGGCTTTACTGGTTTGGATCCCGATAAATTTTGGTCCATTGGTTGGTCCAAACATAATTTTGATGATTAAGAGTAGGGTCCTCGAAATGACATATGATTCACTACTTGCTAGCATGACAAACATTGTCCGTCTATATATATATATAAATGTGTGTGTATATATATGGAGTGAGCCTATAAGAAATTTCACTATAAAATTATTTATAAGATTCCACAATAAAAGAGGTCTGTATATATATATTTATGAGATTTCATAAATAATTTTATTTGTGGGATCCGTTATAGGGCTCATTCCATATAGTATTTCAACGATTCGAATCGTCTATTCTTTAAGTTTTTATTCAAAAATCATCATTACAAAAAATTAACCAAATTATAAATCATTTGCCTATCTAACTTCGATCAAACAAATACACGAATCAAATATTTTTGACAAACCGTCTATTTGTTTGATCAAAGTTAGATAGACAAATGATTTCTGATTTGGCTAATTTTTTGCAAGAATTACCTATGAATAGAGGCCTAAAAAATTAAACGGTTTGAATTGTTTAAAAACTACATGAAGTTGATCCATTCGCTCCATCCCACAAATAAGCTTAAATGTGGGATCTCACACTTGAAGGGCATGTATATATATATATATATAAACTTTTTAAATTTTTGTAAAATTTTCTTTTTGCTACTCTCTCTCTCTCTTCTTGAATCATTCATAATGTAACTGATATGCTTGTGTTAATGGCTAAAACAGAACTGAGAAAAAAAGTGCCACTGTAATGTGATTCCAATCTTAAAGGGTATTTCAATGCTTAGTCTTAAGACAATTTCTGTCTGTGCTAGGTGAGATATAGCGATTCATGTGAACTTCAAGACTGTGACTCCTAGCATGTCATGGCAGGCCATAGGGTTGGCCTTATAGTTACATATAATCTGATCTGGTGCATAGATTTAATATTTTTCTTTTTATGATCAAGTATTGCTGTACAGTTGTAATCCTTGAAATTTAGTGACTTAAACACCTCCTAGTGCTACTACATTAGGAATGAGATATTGATTTTGAGAGTTTAAACACTGAGGAAACAAAGTCATTAGAACCTGAAAAGATTTCACTTTCTCAGAGCCACAAAAGTCTATATGTGGGTCTAGTACATGCCTGGTGGTGGAAAGTTCCAAATCACCTTGCGGGCTGCTTCTGTCAGCTTGAGATCAGTTATAGATAGTATCAGCCAAATAAACCCCCCTAGTTTTGGAGCATATTTTTTTGGCTGAGAATGTGACAACCAATGCTCAGGTTCTTAATGAGGTCATAGTGGGGGTGTAATCTACTCTGCTCTCATGCACATCTTCATGTGTTGTGCCACCAAACCATGACTTAATCTATCCATGTCTAGCAGTAGCTAAAGCTTTAAAGTGATAGCTTCTCCATGATTGCTGCTCTGATAGCATTGTCCTATTCTTGCATTAGCACTTTGGATATCTTGCAGGGTCTTTTTGCTAAGGAAAAAGTTGTTTATTTATTTATTATTATTCCCATTTCATCGGTCTAATGTAAAAGAGTATTCAATTAATAGCTAGGTTCTTGGCAGCACTGGCAGTTATGATTGAATGCTTAATTGCAGACCAAACTTATCTTAATCATACAAGCTGTTGATTTGAGTTTGAAACTCTACAGTATTATTTTATATAATAGGCTCTGTAGGAAAAAGAGGTAAGTGAAGGTGGTTTTGAGTCTTTTGACCAACCATTTTTTAATATATTCAGAGCTTACTAGACAGGCCCACGTGTGTAGGACCTCCACAGCCTCAACTTCCCTTACAATTCCTTCTTTTTATTTCTAAGTTTTTTTTTTTAATTTTAATATACATCATTTCCCAAAATCCCCTCCAGAATCTGTTATTTAATCATTTCCCTCCACCCCTTCTATCAGCTGCTACGCAGAGACACATTGAGAGGAAGCCTTCTATTATAAGACAATGGCTCATACAAATATGTAGCACTTTTTCTCTTCGTTTGTTCTTTACTGTTCTTGCTTTTTTTTCTCTGTTAAAGCAGCTTTACAAATTACAAAATTCAGTTCAAAAGGAAGAGAGAGTAGTCTTCCTCTCTAAAAGTGTTTCAAGGTCTTATCTGATCAATCAGACTGAAATTTAATTAATATCTTTCATTCCTTGCATGTGTCAAACAGCAATCAGTAAATGACATGTCCTAGAGCCAGCTCTAAACGAAAGCTTGCATAGTAATTGTTTCCTTCCTAATGTTGCCAAGCATGATTCCCAGCTTTGATCCAAATGACAATGAATATGGTTTGAAGCTTTTGGAGGACCTGACAACAAATGCATATCAAATACAGCAACAGGTATTAGAAGAGATACTAACAAAAAATGCTCAAACAGAATATCTTAGGGGGTTTCTCAATGGCCACCATGACAAGAAACTTTTCAAGAAGAAAGTTCCTGTTGTGAATTATGAAGATGTCAAGCCTTATATCGAGCGAATTGCCAATGGAGAGCCATCAGAGATCATTTCAGCTCAAAAAATCACTGAGCTCCTCACAAGGTATGGAAATTATTGTTCACAGGTCATTTTCTGAATACAAGCACAATTTCTTTTCCATTTTCTTTTTTTTGTTCTAAGAGTTATCTTCCTCACAGCTCTGGAACTTCAGGAGGGCAGCCAAAGATGATGCCTTCAACTGATGAAGACTTGGACAGAAAGACATTCTTTTATAATCTCCTTGTGCCTGTGATGAACAAGTGACAAGCTAGCTTTTCTCTTATTGTGTTATATATATTCAATTTATGTGGTAGTTCTAAATTTGATGTAACAGTGAAAGCAAGGTAATTGAGCAATTCTGTTATTCCAAATTCAGGTATGTGGATGGCTTGGATCAAGGAAAAGGAATGTACCTCTTGTTTATCAAATCAGAAATTAGTACTCCTTCTGGTTTGGTGGCAAGGCCTGTCCTAACCAGCTACTACAAGAGCAGTAACTTCAGAAACCGGCCTTTCAACCGGTTTAACATCTACACTAGCCCAGATGAGACAATCTTGTGCTCAGACAGCAAGCAGAGTATGTACTGCCAGTTACTCTGTGGTTTAGTGCAGAAGGACCAGGTTCTGAGGGTTGGTGCTGTTTTCGCATCCGCATTCCTGAGGGCTATCAAATTCTTAGAGGACTACTGGAAGGAGTTGTGCTCTAACATTGCATCAGGTCATGTCAGTGATTGGATCACTGACCCCAGTTGCAGAAATGCTGTGTCTTTAATCCTTAGCAAACCAAATCCAGATTTGGCCAATATGATTGAGCATGAGTTTAGCAGTAAGTCATGGGAAGGCATAATTAAGAAACTTTGGCCTAGAACAAAGTACATTGAAGTTATAGTTACAGGGTCTATGGCCCAATATATCCCAACACTTGAATTCTATTCTGGAGGACTGCCTTTAATTTCAACAATGTATGCTTCTTCTGAATGCTATCTTGGGATCAATTTCAAACCACTCAGCAAGCCATATGATGTGGCATACACCCTTCTTCCTAATATGGCCTACTTTGAGTTCCTACCTGTGGAGAAAAACCAAGATGAGGAGGTAGTCCAGTGCAATGGTGTTTCTGATCAAAATTGCATGCTCAATGAGGATGAAAAGGAAGAATTAGAAACAGTTGATCTAGTGGATGTGAAGCTTGGTCACCATTATGAACTTGTCGTCACAACTTTTACAGGTATTTTACTTTCCATCTCCAGATCTGACCCACATGCTTCATGTATTTTCTTTTTTATTTTTTAAGCAGGGAGAACCAATCTCAAACATGCAAAAGCAAAATTTACCTTTTAACTATATGATGCTACAATGCAAAAGTGAATGTTCCACCCCAATTTACTTATCACAGTTGATGCATTATTAGACTCATTATTCTCTGAAAAGTCCAAGACTTGCTTTAGTTATCAGACAGTTTATTTCATTAACTTTTCCTTCTATGCAGGCCTGTACAGGTACAGAGTTGGTGACATTCTAATGGTGACTGGTTTCCACAACAGTGCTCCTCAATTCCGTTTTATGCACAGGAGAAATGTGGTTTTAAGCATTGATACTGACAAAACCAATGAAGAAGACCTCTTAAATGCAGTGACACAAGCAAAGTTCCTGCTGGATCCCCTTGGCTTCCTCCTAATTGAGTACACCAGCTATGCTGACACTTCGTCAATCCCAGGCCACTATGTGCTTTTTTGGGAACTTAAAATGAAAGGAAACAATGATACAGTGCCAGAGCAACTAGACCCCAGCATAATGGAGCAATGCTGCTCCACAGTGGAAGAATCACTGGATTCTGTGTATAGGAGGTGCAGGAGGAAGGACAATTCTATTGGTCCATTGGAGATAAGAATTGTGAAGCATGGAACTTTTGATGCACTCATGGATTTTTCTGTGTCTCAGGGATCTTCAGTCAACCAATACAAGACACCCAGGTGCATTAAATCTGAGGAAGCCATTAAGATTTTGGATTCAAAGGTGGTGGGAAAATATTTCAGTAAAATTACTCCTCTCTGGGAGCCATTTAGAATGGAGAGTAAATAAATTAATGACAATAACTTGGTGAAATTTGCATGGTCTGGCATGTGGGCCAGCCCTGGATTAATTTCCCAGCACTGTACCAAAGACCTTTATGATTTGATTTGTAAAAGTTCTTGTCTTATATATTCTGTGCTTTCCCTCTCATTGTGTATGTTGGATTTGGATGAATATTAGACTTTTAATTAGACGCTTCTGTCTCAGTGTCTCTGGTCCTGAAACCGCATATTTGTCCCTTATTTACTGAAAGGTTGGATAATAATTCATATGAAGCTTGCATGGTAGTGAAATTAGTCCACTTTCAAGCAAAGCATAACAAGTACTTCCATTATTACAAGGGACTGATACATACACTTAAGGAAAGTGATAAGAAAAAACATTCTAATAAAGTGATAAGAAAAAACATTCTAATAAGGTGGTTAGGGATAGATTTAGTGACTCACATGAAGAAAAATAATGGAGGTCAGATAATGGAGTTCATTAATTTTTAATTGGTTCTTTAAGTGCAATGAAAACCCAAATGTACTTTGGAAGTGTCAACATACCACTGTATCACTATCGCTTTCAAACGCTATCATTTCCCAGAAAATTGAAATAGTCAATAGATATGCACATAAATAAAAAGTATGGTTGATAGAAAGAAGATATGTTAGATAAAGACTAAGGTTGACAGGAAAACCAATAGATTAGCTAGCTTTATAATTAGTACCAGATGTACAGTATGCTTTCCTAAGAGAAAGAATGGCAAAAAAGAAAACTACTAAAATTGATCACAGATCAGCATACATGATTTATGGAAGTTAGCCACTCAAAGAATTGATATCACACACAGACACACTGATATACTAATTTCCTTTTTTTTTTTTCTTTGTGGGAAAACTAATATACTAATTTTTTCAGTTGAAAATTTGGACAAACATAAATTGGAAAATGAAAGTAACCCCTTATTGATGAAGAGTTGAAAAAATCAAGAGACATTCATGGAAATCAACCATGGTGTCCCCAAGCTGTGGACATCCATAGAACTGAACATTCAATCTCACCAAGGGTACGTGCATGCTACATATACTACTAATTATCAATCAGTTGAGGTCCACATCCTGTTAAGTTTAAAATGGAGGGTATATATATATAGAGCCTCTATTTTACAGATGAAGAAGGCAAAGGCCAACAAGCAGCCACGCCTGTGGAAAATTAGGCAAAGGTTTGATGAAGGAGCATGAGGATATAGGCAGGGGACAATGAGAGCAACCCTAGGAGACATGAGAAACTGTACAAGCAAGGGGGCATTTGTCTGTATGAAGCCAAGCCCTTTGGCTTTTTCTCATGCATTTATGGGAACATGTGGTCTTAACCACCACCAGCTCTACCCCATTAGCAGCAGAGGAGGGAAGGCCCTGGACACTCTCACACTCCTCATCTGCTGGATCCTCCTTTGGCTACCAATCAATTTTATGGCTCCACTCATTGTTTTGATTTATCCTTCTTTTTTTTTTTTTCATTTAAATGTGGTTTCTTCTTATTTATGAGGACAGTGGACACTTATTAATGATATGCAATCTATATGTTTAATTGTTTAGGCATAAAGATAAATTTAATTTATTCAACCAGTATTTTCTGACCTGGCATTTTAGGTCTCAGTCTTTCGTATACATGCATTTGTGCATGAGTAATACCAAAATGACATGACATGACAATTGCATATTTTGTGCAAGCACATCCTAGTACAGTTGAACTTATACTAGTTGAAATTCAGTATAAGTTATGCTCATATGGAAAATGGTGAATGGACATCTCTTAGAGCATGTGCATTGGTTTTATCTATAGCTATAGTTATAGCTAAAAACAATATTTAGCTATAGTTTTTAGCTAAAACTACAAACTTGTACATTAGTAAATACTATAACTAAAACCCACCTATTTAGTTTTTAACTCTCAGCATGGGATCCAGCTGCTGAATATCCTCCAATCAGCGTGCGCTACATCCTTAGTTTCTCTTTCCTGCTGACAGCATATGTGCACATGGGGTCCAGCCTTTTCTTGGCTTTTGCACTTGCAATAACTAAATTTTTAGCTAAACTCAAATTTAACTTATCTAAATGCTAACCAACGTAGAAGATTTTTGTGACTTTTAACTAAAATTTAGCTTTAGTTATTGTTTATAGCTAACTAATGCACATGCTCTTACAATATGTTCGGAATTTTGGATGAAATGGAATGGAAACATAAGTAATCCCATTTCTATACACACAATAATCGTTGATTGATGCAAGCCTCTCGACCTCTAAAAAGAATTTCACCTTTTTCTTTTTATCATTCCAAAAAACTGTAGAAGCGTGGCTCTTCACACATTCATATGTAGGAACTAGGAACCAAAAAAGTTTGAGGTCTTTAATCAATGTCTAAAGCTGAATGAGATGGGATGTCAGTCCCAATATATTGTGAATGACAATGTGGTTGTCATTTGGCAGTTAGTGAAGGAGGTCATGAAAGATCAGGAGGCACACGTGTGATATATGGAGTCTATATATGTTGGGGTCGATTTGAGAGAAGCGAAGAGGACAATCTCTCTGTAGCTGTCTTTGACTCAAACCCCGGAGGGTTGTGCGTCCTTTTTATAGCCTCAAAACCCCACCTTTGCTTTATGGGATGCAAATAGAATTGAGATTGAGACTTTTCCTGGTTGCCCTCTAAGGGATAAGGTCATGTCATTTTGCCATGTTGAGAAAATGATAGGAGTATGAGCATGGGTCCTCCATGTCCATTCTTCTCTCAATCTCACTCCATCCCCATCCCCACCGGCTTCTGCTGCGCTTGCACCACACCCTCACACTTTGGGGAAGGTTTTGTCCTCTCAAAGAGAGTGTCGCAAGGCATGCCCAACTTGTGCTTGGCTGCTACTATGTGATGAACAGGGATGAGGTTATGACACTTCGATGTGGATTATATATAGACTATATAATGAGCTTTTTTACATTGAAAAACCAAGCAGACTGGGTCCAGTACTAATACAAAACAATCTTGCATACAAGCTCACATTTAAATTGTCGCATGACTGGTCAGTTTTGTGAGAAAGAAAATTATATACCATGACTCATGTTGGGAAGGAAAAGTTGGAAGATTAAGATTTACCTCCAGTTTAAGACAAAAAAGAGAAATATTTAGTTCCCTCCATTGTATGCCTAGCATCAACTACTGAATTTGAGTCCTTATTGTTGTATGAAGTTTCGGCTCTTATCTAAGTCTCTTTTAGGCTAGTTAGATTTTCTTATCAAGGACTTTTTCCAAAGTTCTTGTCAATACCAATCTGAATATTATGAATCACTTGACCAATTACTAGATCCATGAGCAGTGTTAATCCCAAATTTGTATCTCAAATTTAAATGACAAATGATGTGTTAGGATTTCATTAATTTATACATGTCCCACTTTAAAGATTATTTATTCCACAACTAAAACACTAACATATGTAATGACAAATTATTTGCGATCTAAATTTGAGATATGAATTTGGAATCCATAGCATTATTATTATGGTAATGACTATTTAGTTTAGTGATATTTAGTTTCCTCGTTATGGGAGAAGGTCATGAGTTCATATATAATATATGGAGGACAATTATTGATTAATAATAAATAAATAAGTTATATAAGCCATACAAAGTTGAAAATGGTTTAATCAAGAAGTTAAATTTCAGATTTCGAGAAAATTTCGATTGAAATTTTGTCGGAAATTTCGATTTAGACAGAAACAATGAAAATTGTTGTCAAAATGTGAAAATTTTGAATAAAATTTTAACATATTATCTACTACATTAATAAAAAACATTGAACAAACTAAATTATATAATTAATTTTATGTGATATAAAATAAATATAATGCGTGCTGGAGGCAAATACTGTTAAATAAAAATGGTTCACTAATTAACAATTACATAAATTTTATTGAACATTTTGAATAATTTTGAATCACTTATTAACAATTACATGAAAATAACCTCTTTTTAAAGGATATTTTAATCATTTTGAATCTAATTGTCCTTAAAACACATGTGGACAAATAAGAAAATGACATTTATTATTATTTTCTAAACTCCTTAATCCAATAATCAAACACACTATTTTTTTAGAATAGTTTTGCTCACTTTCTTTAATTCAGGTGTATGCTTACTCCTATATAAAATGATGACATCTTTTAAAAAGCTAAAATAAGTTAACCCTAAAATATTTTCTTTTTTCCCCCAAAAGTCCCTTCTCTTTCTTTTTTTTTTCTTCTTCCCTTTTCTCTCATTTCCCTCCATCTGTGCTTTTCTCTCTCTCTCTCTCTCTCTCTCTCTCTCTCTCTCTCTCTCTCACCGGCCTAGTTCACCGGCGCCGACCACTAGTGACCAGCCCACCCTCATCTCTTTCTCCCTCCTCTCGCCCCTGCCACCGAGACCCACTGAAAACCCAACCCCTCATTCTTCTCTCCACAACCTCAACTCCTCCAAAAACTTAAAAACTTCCCGTAAATCCCACCCCCAAAGTTGAAATTTCGAGAATTTCGACAAAATTATTGAAATTTTGACGAAATCTTATTAGCTTCGTATTAAAATTTTCTTATTCCAAAAAAACAAAAATTTCGATAAAATTCTGTTGAAATTTTAGTCCTTGGGTGTACAATAGCCCAAATCATTTTTAAGGCCAATTTCTCTATAAACGATTCAAATGATTGACTACTCTAGAGAAAGAAATTGCTGGAGGGAAATGGGTCCGAGGTAAGCCCAATGACAAGTGGAAATAGGATTGGCCCAAAAAAATGAAGTCAAAACCGAGCACAACAAGTCCTACCTACCGAATAAAGACAATGGCGCGCTCGCAAGTCTCAAGCCCACTTAACAGTGGGCAGTTGGTTACTTGGTTTGGTTTGTGCACGCCGCTGACAGTCACGGAGTCACCATTTTTAGCCCGCTGGATGAAGATCCAACGGCCAGAAGACGCCCAATACACGTCACGGACTCGCGATTTCATTTCCATAGCTCTTGAAACCTAACCAAGAGAAAAGAAGAAGCGTGACTCGGAACTGAGAACTCAGAACTCGGACTCGGAATTGTCTCTTACACCCACACACACACTCTGAGAAGTGAGAACTGAGAAGTAAAGCAGCATAGCAAAAATAAGACAAGAGTCAGTCCTGGGTGGCAATAAAGAGTGAAGCCGGGCGAAAATGATGCCGCCGGAGCTGCAACCGCGGTTCTTCCGTCCGTACATCTCGACGTCGGCGAGCGCTTCCACCTTCAACATCAAGAACAATAACAATGGCTCCCAAAACCCTAGCCCCAAGAGCGGCGACTCTGTCTTCCACAACGGTCCTTCTAGATCTCTGAAGAACTCTCGGTTCTCGCCGTCCTCCTTCGCCCACAACGCCAGAGTCGCTGTCGCCCTGGTCCCCTGCACCGCCTTCCTCCTCGACCTCGGCGGCACCCCCGTGGTCGCAACCCTAACCGTGGGCCTGATGATCTCCTACATCCTCGACTCCCTGACCTTCAAGTCCGGTGCCTTCTTCGGCGTCTGGTTCTCCCTCGTCTTCGCCCAGATCGCCTTCTTCTTCAGCTCAGCCCTCCGCACCACCTTCAACTCCTTCCCCCTGGCCGCCCTCGCCGCCTTCCTCTGCGCCGAGACCAACTTCCTCATCGGCGTCTGGGTCTCCCTCCAGTTCAAGTGGATTCAAATCGAGAACCCATCCATCGTTCTCGCCCTCGAACGCCTCCTCTTCGCCTGCCTCCCCTCCGCCGCCGCCTCCCTCTTCACTTGGGCTACTATCTCCGCCGTCGGTATGGCCAACGCCTCCTACTACCTCATGGCCTTCAGCTGCGTTTTCTATTGGCTCTACTCCATTCCTCGCATCTCCTCCTTCAAGACCAAGCACGAGACCAAGTACCACGGCGGAGAGGTCCCCGATGACAACCTCATACTCAGCCCTCTCGAGAGTTGCGTTCACACTCTCAATTTGCTCTTTTTCCCTCTTCTCTTCCACATTGCCTCTCACTACTCCATCGTTTTCTCTTCGCCCGCCGCGGTCTCCGATTTGTTTCTTCTCTTCTTCATTCCATTTCTGTTCCAGCTCTATGCCTCCACCAGGGGAGCCCTTTGGTGGGTCACGAAGAATGCGAACCATCTGCACAGCATACAAGTGATGAACGGCGCCGTTGCTTTGGTTGTTGTTGTAATCTGCTTGGAGATTAGAGTTGTTTTCCATTCCTTTGGGCGGTACATTCAGGTGCCTCCGCCGTGGAATTACCTTCTGGTCACCACTACAATGCTCGGAGGGGCGGGTGGAGCTGGTGCTTATGCGTTGGGTATCATATCTGATGCTTTCAGCTCCCTGGCTTTCACTGCTTTGGCTGTTGTAGTTAGTGTTGCTGGAGCTATCGTTGTGGGGTTTCCCGTTTTGGTATGCAATTCACTTCCTAAGATTTCTATTTCCATGTCTTATAAATTAACATGCATTTTTGAGCTATGGCCTTAGGTAATTGATAAGGTGTAATTTGCGTTTTAGTTAGATATCTCCTTATCAGAGGAGATTGCATCACTTAAATATGCTATAAGATGTAGGTATCAACTCTTTCAACTTCCATTGCCTTCTCTTTCACTTCTGCAAACTGTCTTAATGGCATAGATACTAGTCACTTGTAATTTACATTTATCTCCTTTGAGATTTATTTTTGGTGTCGATCCGGTCGGACAAAATAATTGCTCGTATTCTTACTATCTGCTCAAATGACTAAAAGTTGTATTTTGATCCTTCCCCTGTATGAGGATTATCAATGCACAATGATATTTATCACTACCTTAGCGATGATCTGCAGCATACATTGCTAGACAAGACAATAAAATATTGTAAGCCACTAAGAATGTTATTGCAACTTTCACTGCACTTTTAAATTTGCTAACAGAGTAGAGAACAACACAAAGCTATTTTGGTGTTTCTTTGTGCTCTTGGAATGGATGAGTTTGCATTGTGTTTTTACTTCTTGTTTAGTGCATAAATCACCAAAGTACATTCATATTTAATCATTGAAAATATTTGAAAACCTCAGTTACCTGTGTGGTTGTGCAATATTACAAACTGGATGATGTAATGTTTTGTTGGCAAAATTTGCCAAACTGAATGTCATGTTGTTATGTGTATTAGCCTTGTAGGTTTATAATTGGGAATTGTGAATAAAAGAGATGAATGCATTGCAATGCGTCTCTTAACTCTAATTTATATTTTCAACAAGTAATACCTGTTGACCGTTCTTTATCTTGCAGTTCCTTCCACTGCCTTCAGTTGCCGGCTTCTATTTGGCTCGGTTTTTTACAAAGAAGAGCATTCCATCATACTTTGCTTTTGTTGTTCTTGGGAGCTTGATGGTCACATGGTTTGTAATGCATAATTTCTGGGATCTAAATATTTGGATGGCAGGCATGTCCTTGAAATCCTTCTGCAAACTCGTAATTGTGAATGTTGTCTTGGCCATGACTATTCCTGGTCTAGCTCTACTTCCTTCAAAACTTAACTTTTTGACAGAGGTTGGTTTAATCAGCCATGCATTGCTCATTTGCCACATTGAGAATCGATTTTTTAACTACTCCGGCATATACTATTATGGGTTTGAGGATGATGTAATGTACCCAAGCTACATGGTTATGGTGACAACATGTGTGGGTTTAGCTTTGGTGAGAAGACTTTCTGTGGATCAACGAATTGGTGCAAAGGCAGTTTGGATTTTGACATGCCTGTATTCAGCAAAGCTGGCCATGCTGCTTATTTCATCAAAGTCTGTTGTATGGGTGTCAGCTGTTTTATTATTGGCTGTAACGCCACCATTGCTTCTCTACAAGTACTTACTCTGTTTTAACTTGGTTTGTAGAGTTTCATAGGTCTTTAATATGTGAAACATCTAAATTCTTAATTCTTTGCTTGCTGGGATTTTCAGAGATAAGTCAAGAACAGCGTCAAAGATGAAAGCTTGGCAAGGTTATGCACATGCTGGTGTGGTTTCCTTATCAGTCTGGTTTTGCCGTGAAACAATCTTTGAAGCCCTCCAGTGGTGGAATGGAAGACCTCCATCTGATGGCTTACTCTTGGGTTTCTGTGTTGTTTTGATCGGCTTGGCTTGTGTACCCATTGTGGCTCTCCACTTCTCTCATGTCTTGGTAAAAATTATTTTATTTCTTTTGTTTTTTCAGTACTTTTTGAACATGATTCTTCTTTTTTAACCCCCGTTAAGAAACTTTTTTTTTAGGGGTATGGAAAGACGAATATATTTAAATATGATAATCTACCCAAAAATTTCGGATTTGGAATTTTTTTGCATATGGCTTTAATATGCAATTCATCACATTTGTCATCCACTTTGATACTGCACATCTTCCTATAGTACTAATGATTGGAAATCCAGAACATTACTTTTGACATAATTGGTTAGATAAAAATAATAATTGAAATGAGTAGTACCTTGACGAAAGAAAACTGTAAACTACTCTCTGGGTTAATCGATTTTCAGAACATTTGTAACTTTTTTTATCACTTTGTATTTTTAGTTAGGTGAAGTTATAACCATTATCAGAAACTGATACTGAGCTACTTAAGAACTTTATGAAGAGAAATCAATCAGCTTTTTAAACTTGGACAAGGTTATGAAGGTTTTTTATGTAACATCATTTAATCATTATAGTTCTTTATCAGTGTAAATATCATTTTTTACTATTCTGTGCAGGCTGCCAAGAGATGCCTAGTGCTGGTGGTGGCAACAGGATTGCTGTTTATACTTATGCAACCACCTATCCCAGTATCATGGACTTACCGGTCTGACCTAATTAAAGCTGCCCGTCAGTCTGCTGATGACATCTCCATATATGGCTTTGTGGCACCAAAGCCTATGTGGCCGTCGTGGCTGCTTATTATGGCAATCCTGCTTACTCTAGCAGCTGTTACATCCGTAATACCCATTAAATACATAGTTGAGCTGAGAGTGTTTTACTCCGTAGCCATGGGTATTGCTCTAGGTGTCTACATATCTACTGAGTACTTCCTTCAGACAGCTGTCCTGCATGCCCTCATTGTTGTAACCATGGTCTCTGCCTCTGTGTTTGTGGTTTTCACCCATTTTCCATCTGCCTCAAGTACAAAGCTGTTGCCCTGGGTATTTGCTTTACTAGTAGCTCTCTTTCCTGTGACATATCTTTTGGAAGGCCAGTTGAGAATTAAAAGCATCCTCGGAGATAGCGGATTTGGAGACATGGGAGAAGAAGAGAAGAAGCTCACAACTCTATTTGCTGTTGAGGGTGCAAGGACATCTCTTCTCGGTCTTTATGCTGCAATTTTTATGCTAATAGCTCTGGAGATAAAGTTTGAACTTGCCTCGCTAATGAGGGAAAAGGCTACTGAAAGGAGTGGAATTAGACATAATCAATCCGGTCACAGCATCTCTACTAGCTTTCCTTCAAGAATGAGATTTATGCAACAGCGCCGGGCTTCTTCCGCCTCAACCTTCACAATCAAGAGAATGGCTGCTGAGGGAGCCTGGATGCCAGCAGTTGGTAATGTTGCTACTGTGATGTGCTTTGCTATATGCCTCATCTTGAATGTCAATCTCACAGGTGGATCAAATCGTGCAATATTCTTCCTCGCACCAATTTTGCTGCTTCTCAACCAGGACTCTGACTTTGTTGCTGGGTTTGGGGACAAGCAAAGGTATTTCCCTGTTACAGTAGTGATATCAGCCTACCTGGTCCTGACTGCCCTCTACAGCATATGGGAAGATGTCTGGCATGGGAATGCAGGTTGGGGCTTGGAAATTGGTGGGCCAGATTGGTTCTTTGCCGTCAAGAATTTGGCTCTCCTTGTTCTTACATTTCCCAGCCATATCCTTTTCAACACTTACGTGTGGAGTTTAACAAAGCAGACGGACTCAACGCCATTGATAACTATGCCCCTTAATCTGCCTTCTGTCATAATAACAGACGTGCTGAAGGTTAGGATCTTAGGCCTCTTAGGAATTATTTATTCCCTGGCCCAGTATCTAATATCTAGACAACAGTACATCTCAGGATTAAAGTATATTTAGACAAACACATACTCTGTACTATATGTTTTGACAATTTTCAGGCCAGGAGTGAAAAAAGTTCAGGTTTGTTTCTTCTTTCACTTGCCCTGAACTTTCTTTGGGTTTTTGCATGCCCCGGAATGCCTGAACTATCGGCTGCCTTTTGAGTCATTGCACCAAGACCTTCCAAGGAAATTGATCGATTTGGTTAATTCCCGATTTGGCTATGCGGCTACAAGAATTGCTAATTATTTGATCATCTCATATGATCTGTATTGAATGCCTTGCATCTGGCCAGACTCTGTTACAGGGATTTAGAATTCTAAAATGACGGGGCTTTGCCCCCAAATTACCAGCTTGAGTAAACTCTGTTGTTGTGCACTGCCGACTTCTATTGTAAGAACTTGTTATGATACGGTGGAATGGCTGTTTAAACATAAGTTTGTGCCTCACTCCTTGTCTGGTAAATTGTTGTTTTTGCTACGTGAATAGTTTTACCTTGTTGTAGGCATAGGATTACTGTTAAAAGTTCCAAAATCTCATGTGTTAAACTGGGTTGTAGATAATGAAATATGTTGTGTTTGGCTAATGAATGGAAGGGGGAAAATAGTGAGCAAATACTGAGTCTATTAGGGGTGCTCCAAATTCAATCTAATCCGTTCAAATCCAATTGATCCAATTTGATTGGTTTAACATGTGAAAGTTCAATGTAGTAGGGTTCATACTTTGGTACACTAGTAATCAAACCTAAAATTCGTATATAATTCTATTAAAATTTGCAATTACGTTTGGCTTGATGATTAATTTTGTATGTTTTCAATATTTTTTTCCTTAACTAAAAAATGGGTAATCTTCCAATATCAATATAAAAAGAGAAAAAAAGAAAACAACTTGGGCATCTTGCAGAAAATGGAACGCGTGACCTCAATGGGCTTTAGCCCACATTGGAAACTGAAAAATCTAGAGAGAAACCGTCACCCACCACACGCGTCCTTCTTAAGCCCTCACCTGCACAGTAGAGCTAACAACTCATCAACAGCAACAATAATGCCTTCAATGGCCAAAGCCATCACCTTCATGACATTGACAACCCTCATCATCCTCATGACTGCTCCTCTTAGCTTCTCACTGATTACAGTGGAAGACCCAGTCCCAACCCCATGGCCCCACCAATTCCACTCAATTTTGGTGATGAACTACACTGGCACCCTCCAGCTTATCGACCTCTGGTACGACTGGCCCAACGGCCGAAACTTCAACATCATACAGCACCAGCTGGGCACCATCCTCTACGACCTTGAGTGGAACAACGGCACCTCCTTCTTCTACTCTTTGGACTCCACCAGAGAGTGCAGAACCGCCCAGTTAGAAGTGGGTATTCTTCGACCCAATTGGCTTGATGGAGCCAACTATCTGGGTCTGCGACACGTGGACGGTTTCCTCTGCAATGTTTGGGAGAAGGTCGACTTCATTTCGTATTATGAGGATGTTGTTACCAAGAGGCCTGTTCATTGGGTCTTTTATACAGGTACTAGTAAACTCTAAACTCCTAATCAAATCATCCATTTGCTTGTTCCCGTCTTCTTTTAAGTCTTAGAAGGTGCTGCAAATGGAGGTGTTTTTTTTCTTTTGAGGGTGTATGGTTTGTCAGTGCATGACATTTGAGGTTTTATGAGGATTAATCTGTGAAATCAAGTAATTAATTAATTAATTAATGTGCAGGGAGAGAGGCACACGTGATGACATTTGAGGTTGGAGCAGTGCTCGACGATGCCAAATGGCAAGCCCCTGTCTACTGTTTTGATAAGAAAGCGGCTGAAACTGATCCAGAAGCAGAGTTTTCCATCACTAATAGATGGATTTCTAACAGGTCCAAATCAAATGGGATTTAAATTTTTAATGCTGTTCTGTACTTCTTTTTTTTTTTTTTTTCATGTGATCTCGTATGGGTACTCCTTAACGATTACATATGGGAATAAATTATTATATTATATAGTTAATTAATTCTATATGAAATCTTCAAATTTGTATACAAATTACAAGAATTTTTTGTCCTCCTCCTCCTTGAATTTTATTTTATTTTTTAAAAATCTCTAAATTTTAATCTCTCCGAATAAGTTGCACAAACCAAAAGGAACTACCTGGTCATTATGGATTATGATTTAGCACACATTTTTGGCCATTGGCAAATGCAAGCTTGTTATGATTTTTGTGGTGTCCATGCCTCATCATTTTTATTTGTCGGTGCCAAATGAACAACAAAGCGCTCAGTGCTTTTGACATTGAGTGCGCGAAAGAGCTCCTGTTCTTCATTGAGCTTTCCCAGAGATCTTCACTTCAAGTTCAAGACCACTGGAACAAATGCAATGAATTGTGAACTGAGGACCGGTAAAGCAATGAAAAACATGTGGTTTGGAGAGAACAACGACAATGGAAAGGGGCATACGACAACGAGGACGAAAGATAAAGGAGTAGTCGTCCCGAGTATAGCTGCTAGGATTTGCGTTTTCTGTTATCCTTATTTTTGCTTCACAAGAAATAACCATGCTGACAAAACCGTTCTTTATTTTTTCGGTAGGTAAAAGAAAAATAAATAAATAAATAATCCAATAAAAACTCTTCTAACGTGGGAATAGTGTTTAGTAACTAATATAAAATTTAAACTCGTATGGTGTTGTTAGTTGTTACATTGGAAGTTGGAATAAACTCATTTTTCCCCTACTTTACTACTTGAGCGGCTTTCTTCAATTTGGTTATTGTTATTGTTTAATGTTAATTTTGTTATTTTGAAATGTTTTTTAAGGTTTTCTTTTTTAGAATGGATAGAATCAAATTTTAAATTTATCTTAATTCTAATTCATTATCTTATCAACATTCGAATTAAGAAAATTAGCCCAATAATGAGGTTAGGCAAAGTAATATTTTCAAGTTAATATCAACACTTGCTATAAATGGATTGAACAGTACTTAAGTTTTCACAAGTTAAGAGCTCGCTGTATTTACACTATGATATAGTTAAAATAAATAAATTATTGAATATGTTTTGTTTTTATTTTTTAACTCTTCTAAATTACCAAAACATCTATTCAATTATCTTCTGGTTTGAGAGAGAAGATCAAATTTTTTAATGGTTGGAGAGAAAAGATTAAAATATTTTATATGACGGTCATATGTGATTTTCATTTCAAAACATATATATGAATTTCATCATATAAAAGTGGATTATATATATATATTATAAAAGATATCATCTATAACTGTCGTATACAAAAGAATTTTCGCATATAATTATTTGAATGATCCATGCAATAATATAAGGATGAAGAGGTCAATAAGTCCCGCCACATAATACTGACCAAATTCTGGTGGGAATCCAACTATTATTGAAGGGTATTTTATGTTCAACCATAACCAAATCATGTAATTAATCCTAATATACTACTATAAAGCTGGTCCTTACTTAAAAATCCATTTAATTGCTCTCTCTGTGTATGTACTATGCAGTATGTAGTAGTATGTACAAATTACCAAATAGCTTTCTCAGGTACTAATAAGCAATTGCTCTGTTTGAGCCTACCACTCACTCACTCCCCAAAGTTCCCAAAACCAGAAACCCTTGCGTGTACTCTCAAGTCTTCGCCTTCCACAAGGCCGACCTTTCCGTTTTTTCACAAGATCTTCATCGTAATCTAATCGCTTATCCACAAGGTACGCTACAATCTACACTCCCAGTTCAGCCTCTAAATTTTTAACCTTTACTTGCTTTTTTCATTTGAAAACCCTAGAAATTTCTGGGTTTCTACTGCGATTCTTGAAATGTTCCGTCCCAGCTTCAGAAATTTAAATAAATAATTGTTCGGCTACTATCTGGATCATGGGTAAGTGAGAAAAATGGGTGCTTTTCTGTTATATTATGTAATTCAAGTAATTCACATTGCGTGCGAGAGTGTCTCAATTGGGGGCTTCTCAGCTTCAAGGTAACTTGTGTAGTTATTGTTCTTACAACATGAATTGAGCTGTGTAGAACTATACATTGGCATGATCCCAACAATGCTATTAGCCTAATGCTTTCCTAAATATGATATTTGTCTTAGTTTGGAATCAATAACTTTTTCTGGCATTTGAAAATGTTGAACTCTAGGAACTCGTTTACTTTGGAGGAGGCGCCTTGGTGATGGAAGTATAGTATTTGTCCTTGCAATTCGTTCAGAAATTCTTTCGTATTTATTGGAGAAGCATAGAGATGGGTGCTCTTTGTTGCTGTCCATGTGGTGAGGAATTTGAAGAGTATGCTCTTCCAAGCAATTCAATATATAGGCATTGCGCATGCCTGAGATACTTCTTCCACCAGCTATTCAGTGGGGTAAGCATAAAGACATGAGCAACTCAATACTTTGTCTATTCTTCCATCCATGAACTCTTCTTAGTCTAAAGTTTGGAAATTTACCTTTTTTTCTAACATCGGATGCATTTGGTTACACCAATGTTTTAGTTTTATTGTCTGGAAAAGTAATGGAGCAGCAATTGGCAGATCCATTGACTGAGGGCCTGGTGCAACTGAACAAAAAACCTTCTACATTTTAAAACTTGGGAATTTTAATAATAGCTACAAAATTAAATTGTACAAAATCATCATATCAGTATACCACTTGTACTTTTGGGCCCAACTTTTTTGACTAGAATGACAATATTAGACATTTCTTCCCAAAACATTTAGCTTTATGGAGGCAATCCCAATAACATTTTCTGTTTTGGTTCACTTTAGTTTTTATTTAATTTGTTTGCCCTTTACCCATGTTCATGCAGTATAGTGCATCATTTCAAAGGCTTGATGGACGGCCAACTCCATCTCCTGTCCAAGGGGCTACTTCTTTGGTATCATCTGGAATTAGCACAACACTACCGAATAATTCCTTGAATGATACTCAGCTCTCAGTGTCCAGGCCAACGCCCTTCGATGCTGAACAGAGATACTCACGTTTGCAGCGCGATGGCTTGGTCTCTAGGCGTGATAAGTCAATGACTCATTTGCAAGAAGATACACAACAACTGAGAAGAGGCAGTTCTGGCACTGAGTCCCTGGGTTTTGGGAATACATGGAATGGAGATGATACTGAAGAAGATTGTAAGTTTGGCCAATCAGAGACTTCGGAAAAGGCTTTGGCAACAAAAGTCGCATATAGATTAACTTACATGCAACCATCTTCTGAAGATGAAGATGTCTGCCCTACATGTCTTGATGGTAATTTGAACATCTAAATGTCACACAGTAGCTAATGACAACCATTGGGCATTGCTAGGATATGCTATAAGTTATCATTTCACGGTCATAATATATGCTGGTGCTTCAAAATACAAATAATGACTTGCTTTAATGGTTCTTTTCGATGTTGATAATAGTTTTAATTTATTTTCTTGCAGAATATACTCCAGAAAATCCTAAAATCACAACAAGATGTTCTCACCATTTTCACCTTGGCTGTATTTATGAATGGTTGGAAAGAAGCGAAAGTTGTCCAATTTGTGGCAAGGTATGCTCTACCATGGAATTTATAATAAATGTATAATATCTCTTACGAATTATCATGTCCATGGTATTTTGCAAAGTGTTGTTTTGCAACAGTTCCTAAATTATATAAATTAAGAGTAGATTTCCTGAGTATATCATACTTTTGACTGTTAATTTCTGGAATGTCAGGAGATGGAGTTCTGTGAAAGCCCTTAACTTCTGTCTGATTGCAAAGCAATAGAGCAAATATATATGGAGCGGCTATAAGTTTTCTGTAAATAAAAGTTGTCTTGTTTATCAGGGTTGCATAGAGGGAAGCAATTGTTCATTTTGTGTCTTTTGTTTGTAATACTTCGTGGTGTTTCTTCATGCTCCATCTTCTTGTTGTATATAACCCCACAGATCTGTGTGGAACCATATTAAGTGATTGTAAACATAATTGTCATTAAACACCTGAATGGCTCATACCAACTTTTCATTCTTGTTTTGATGAATTTTGCTAACATGGAAAAACAATCAAGGTGGTTTTTTTCCCCTTGAGTTATGACTTTGCAATTGATTTTACATGAAGAATAAAGGTAGAAGAGTTCCCTCACTGTTTTGCGTTATTTTGTATCACTGGGCCTGCCACTTCGATCAATTTAACCGGTTTGTGAGGTCAATTTAATCATGATACTTACTTGGGTCAAGTACTTGGCCTATAAATTATGCATGCCATGTTATTTTGCTTCCTTTCCTTTTTCTTTTTCCTGCTAATGCAGACCAGATGGTATCTGTAATTCTGTATACAAAGGTGGATAGCCTTGAATTGAATGGGACGGGTCCATGTAATGTAACCCACCAGCCTTTAGGAGAAGGACAGAAGGGGCGTTCTGGATTGAAATGACTAGCCTTTAAGATGGGATGGACTGCTCTCCTATTACTCCAGTTGTCTAAAGTATGCAACCTTGGGCGAGATAGAGATAAATAAAAATGCAAGTACAGCCTGTTGCCAATAACACATACTGTAATTCCTGTTTGCTTAATGCTTGCTTACATGTAAATCTGAGCCATTTTTTTTCTCTCTCAGCAAGTACTAAATTACATGTTGGGAATATCATATTCATGGGAAAAAGGCACTCATCCCACCAATGTTCCAAAAAGGCACTCATCCACTGACGAGTTGTTGTTTTAAGTTGTTTACAACCTGCTGCTCCGCCCTGTACTTGTACCTATGTGCTGAATACAGAAATATGCAGAAATTGATTACACTCAAAACTGTAAGCATCCAGTAAAAATAATCGAATCTACCAGTGTTAATATTCTGGGACAGCCAAGATGGCTGGCCTTTCTCTGAGCTTCCTGTGACAGATTTGATGATGGTGTTCAATATACTGGCTGTAAAGCAGCCTAAACCCCCAGCTAGAGCAGCGTAAGCAGATCCTATGCTTTTCATGGCATCTGGGGCTTCCTCATAAAGGAATTCTAGTAATCCCACTATGCAAAATACTTCAGCTATGCCAATGAGGCAATACTGGATCAACAACCAGTATGCACTTAGGTTGGGCATTGGAGTTAAGAAACTACCCTCATATCCATGCTTTACTGCATAACTTCTTCGGTACCCTTCAAAAATCGCAGCCCATGCAACGGATAGGATCGACACTGCCAGACCTATGCCCACCCTCTGAAGCTGAGAAGCACCATGAGGATGACCGGTGATGCGCCGGGACAGTGGAACAAATATAGAGTAATAGAGGGACAGTATAAGAAATATGCTGAGGCTAGGAAATACTGGCATGCATGTTACAGGGAGTTTCAGGTGACCCATATAAGTATTTAAAGTGTATGCCTGCTGGACTGAGAGAGTTAGATACTCTGTCAAGACTACACTGAGCATGATTGTGCAAGCTGGTATTGGAATAAGTTTCAAAAGGATCTTCACTTCCTCTACTTGAGTCACAGTGCAAAGCCTCCAAGGACTTGGGTCTACACCATCTTCCTTCAACTGCAGAGCTGCTTTGTCCAAACATCTGTAACACAAAAAAAGGATCAGATATTATACAACAGAAGAGAAAGAACATCATAAGAACTATTCCTTTAAAACTGAAAACAGGATCTAGTCTGGAGAAAAATCCTCCTGAATCATTGGACAAAGAATCTCCCTATTGCTTCATTAAAATGATCTCACATAGATATCTAATTGGAAAGAGCAGTACAATGTAAACAAAGAGATACCTGAAATCGTTGGTGTGAGCTATCTTTCCACTACCCTTTATAGCAGAATGTTTTCCAGGAACCTCATACAATCCTATTAACTCACTGCTAGAAAAAGAGGCATTTCTCTTTCTATAGGCAGCCACCAAAACTTGAGCAATGCGTGTTAGAGGGCTGCCTCCTGGAAGTCTATGCCTGTATAGAGGGGTACCAACAAAGAATACCACATTCGATATGCCCATAGCGATTGCCAGTGACCCAAAGGCAAATCCCCAACCAAGTTTCATTTGAATATAGACTACTGCAGTGAAGGCCACAATTGCCCCAATGGTGACAGAAAGATAAAAGAAGTTGAAAAACCTATCCAGGTGAGACTTATAATCTTTACTTCTTTCATCAAATTGGTCAGCCCCAAAAGAAGAAACACATGGCCTTATACCAGCAGCTCCAAATCCAGTTATGTAGAGAACAGTGTAGAGGTAAAGCATCTGCCATGGTTTTGCAGGCTCACAGTTGCCTAAAAGGAGGGCTAGCTGATCACATTGATCTTGGTTTGGCACTAAAACGTCCATTGAAGCACTTAAGGTTATTCCTGTTAAACCCTCCATGAACAAAAACAGAGAAAATGGGGAAATTATCAGTACACCTGTAATTCTAATTGAAGAATATGAAGAAAGTGCAAAAAGCTGCAGTGTAGGAAACATAGCAAGACCAGTATAAGCCAATATGTTAATATATGGCTACCTACCGCAAGATAGATAGTTGTGAAGATTGCTATTGTCCAATATCGACCAAGATATGCATCAGCAAGAAAACCACCAAGGACGGAGGAAGCTTGTGATATCCCTAGGAAATTGTTTACTGCATTTGATGAACTGCTAAAGGGCCTATGCATAACATAAAACATGAAGGCCACCATATTAACTGAGAGACCGAAATAAGCCATTCTCTCTGCCATTTCATTTCCTGGACAAATAAGAAGTACACTACAATATCATCACCTATATTTCAACATCTTAATTATGCACTTCGATTGTGATTAATGAATCTATTTGACCTAGCTGAATTAAAAATGATACTCATTTCTTTTCCTCAGAACTTGCTAGCAACCAAATTAAGAACTATATGGAAACAAAAACGAGAACATATATATCAAATAAAATACTCTTGTTTACCAAATATGAAGAAGGCAGCAATCCAACCACCCGTTTTTGAAAGATCAGCAATAGGTTTTCCGTGGATATTAACTGGTGTAGTTCCTCCAGTATAACCCCGTCCAAAAGCCGTCCTCCTATCATCAGATTCAATGAAGTAAAGTCCAAGCTTCTTTCTCCGATTTGAGTCGGGATCTCCAGCTAAACTAGCCGGTGTTTCTAGCCCGCCTTCAGGCGATTTGATTTCTCTGGTTGCCATTGTTTAACTCCCTGCAGAGATTCCCAATTAACCACAATATTTTTACGGTATGCCACACAAAATGATAAGTCTTCAACAAAATTCGCAACATGAAACTCTAGAGCAAAGAAAAGGCAATTTCTTTAACCCCAAACAGTCCCCCACTTTGAGAAACCAATCTATAGTAACTTGGAAATTCAGAGTTTTGGAAACAGTGTGAAAACTACAAATGATCTCTAAATTATTGAGCATACAGAACCCCTCTGAAATGAATCATGATTTCAATGCCCAAACAATTAAAACAGAAGGAACAGACTCCTATAGTCCTATCCAAAAGATTTGAATCATATAATGATCATTGTTAATTTGTTACAGAAGGAACATGTTATGCATGATCTCTAAATTCTTAAGCATGCAAAGTCCCTCTGAAATTAGTCATCAATTCCATGCACAACCAATTAAGACAGAAAACAAAACACTCATACATATTCACATGAATCATACACTGATTTTAGCACCCTTAAAGTGGAACTCCAAGAGTATGGAGCTCAAAACTGGGACGAGTACTATTCACCCGTCTGAAAAATCTTGAAGCTTAAAATTAAGTAGAAAGAAAGAATTCATATTTTCGGGGTGGTTAACGAGTGATATGATTTCAGACCCAAAATGGGCAAACGACATTAATTAGGGAGATCCAAGTTTCCAACCAACACGTGAAGATTTAGAAGTGGATCCAAAGATAATAAATGGGTATATAAGAAAATGAAAATACAGATACACAGAGAGAGAGAGAGAGAGGCGGCATTAATGGCCACCACTCACCGGTGTAGGAGGTTGGTTATGTGTACAGAAAGAGCCATACTGGCATTGCTGAATGAAGGCCGTACCGTATCATTTTCTCCATATTCAAGTGGAGCTAGCTGGATTAGTTGACACCATCATCTCTATCGTCACAGACTCACAGTCCCATATTCAAGTCCAGCAAAAGGGTAGGCTTCGTATCTGACATCTGAGCGTGAAATACGGGTAGACATCGATGTCCTTGGTACGACTGAGAGTAAGGAGGCTTTTCCCGCGTGTACTTTATTGTGGGGCCGAACAGAGTTATCACTGTCCAGGTGTGGGTTAAGTGTCAACTCAGTTCAACAGTTCAACTAGTCTAGTATTCATTGCACTCACTTTTCAATGCGCCATGTTCTATAGTACAGGACATCGACCGCATGCATCGGGATTCGGGAGTCTCCCCTTATTATGAGAGTATAAGTTGTATAACCATCATTTTACTTTTATAAACTTAATTTTTATATTTTATGTTAATTTTATTAATTTTTTATATATTTATATAAAAAAAGAAATAAAATATATTTGTTAGTGTTATTTTTATGTAATTTAAATAGTACATAATAACAATCGCTAAACACTTAATATGTCGTGTATATTTCATTAATATAGACTCAACTGAAATTTACTATAACACATGGACTAAATTATCAATTTATTTTTAAACTGAACTTTAAAAAAAAAAATCCTAAAATTTATATGGCCCTATAAATGCATTTAATTGTATTAAATACATCCTAATAATTAGGGAACCAAGCTTGGCCATGGGACCCCTCTCTCACTCCTTTTAACACCTCCTCTAATATATAACTAATGGTATGTAATATTATAATAAATTTGTAATAATGTTAGGAATGGTCCTCCTTCTCTTTGGTTTTTACATTTTGGCCCCTTCAATCTAGATATTCTAGCTCTGGCCTTGCTGATTATTGAATTTCACATCTAAAAATGAAAAACCAGCAACCTGTCATGGGTGACTGCATTGTAGAATTTTCAAAAATTAAGATCATTCTTTTTAATGTCCACCATTGGCGAATTTGATCAAGTTGAACCTTGTCATGGATAATTGAGATGTAAAGTGAATCATATATAAATATATGAAATACAACTATAGAGTGAAAATGTTATGCTATCAAATTCTAAACTCAAACATTCATTAAGTGAAGTATATTATTTAGACCAACTCAAACAAGATATATATTGTCAAAACTCTTAATCCGAGCACTACTCAGTTTTGATGAGATTAAAGAAATCCTTAAACTTAAACCTGAGCACTCTCTAACCTGTTAAAAAGTTAAAATAGGATCAATCAAAATTTCAAGTTGGTTTGGATTGTTTGGTGTTGAGCTTATTTTATATTGGTGAGAAGGTCATTGCATACAATGAGCCCAAAAGAATGAGAACTTACACCAAGGCCCACCCAATTTACACAACTAAATAGTAGGCCGAGTCCAGATTACCTCAGAAGAAAAAACAGTCGGCAAGGGTGATTTCGTCAAAACACGAATTGGGGTTTTGTAATTCCTAAGCAGTAGGGCGGGTGACGAAGGATAAAATCCGCACAGCGCTGAATGAGTGCCTGGTCCCTTGTTGGTTTGCTGCTTTTTCTTACACAGGTATTCCTCTTCTTCTTAATTTCTTACAGCTTCATCCTTTTGTTCTTTTTTCCTTAAATTTCATTAACATTTCTGTGGTTTAAGCTTGTTCAGTCTGAGATATTCTGGTTGGTGAAGTTGGGTATCGCCTGAAAGGTGTTCGACAAAAGGTTTCAACTGGGGTTCAACTGCTAATTTATTTGTTTTATTGTTTTTTTCTTTTGTTTGCAGAGGCAGTGACTAGTTTTTGAGTTGAGCTGAGAGAGAGAGAGAGAGAGAGAGAGAGAGAGAGGAGAGAGAGAGAGAGAGAGAGAGAGAGAGAGAGAGAGAGAGAGAGAGAGATAGAGGCAGGAATGGAAGCAGTTGGTGAGGAAGAAGGCTACAGACCCGCACCAGAGTTTCACGAAGATGCTAAAGAACCACTTGTCGATCTCACTGTGAACGACTCCACAGAGCTCTGGCTCATTCAGTGGCCTAAAAATCAAGTATGTTTCTTCTGTATCAATCCCATTTCTCAGTATAAAAAGAAAGACCAAAAGATGCAAGCTTTCTAACAATCTGTAAAAGCCATTACAATGTTGACAGAATAGTTAGTATGGAAAGTGTTATTTTTCATTTGGGAATAAGATTTACACTGAACTAGTTGTTGGACAGCCCAATCTTTGTTGAAAAAAGAAATGCCTTCTTAAGTATTTTTGTCAATAACACCACTCGATATCAACTTGTTTCATGAGCCAGGACAACTTAAACCTTAACTAGCTCTGTGGAATTGGCTTCCGTGGCATCAGAGTCCTTATGGTGGAAAACGGATAACCATGCCGTTAAAAGTTATTGCTATTATTGCTTATTAACGTATCGACATGTTTAATGAGACAAAACAACTTAAACCTTAACTATCTGTCTTGAATTGACTTCCATGGCATCAGAGTCCTTGTGATGGAATAAAATGACCTTGATATTAGCATCATTGCCGTTACTGTTTATTAAGGTTGTTTTTTCCGGTCATCAATTATAACTGATTACTTTATGGGGTTTTGCAGAATCCTGATTTTAATGGCCGAGAAGTGTCACTCAAGCTTAATCATGATGGAAAGTTGGGCAGTTTAGAGGTTTCATCTGGTAATTACATCAATTTCAGTAGAAGGAGAGTCAAACTCCTACGAATACCCATTTTCTTTTGTCAAGATGTTTTCAATATCCAAAGAAGCTGATTTGGATATGACTCCCTGATGCATGATTTCACTTCTGTACTAATGAGAGCTAAATGAGTGTCTATTGTTGACAGGGAAAGAATATGATTTGGTCAGTTTTGCAGCTCAAGAGCCAAATGCTACAGTTTTTGTACCTTCTGCATCAGGCACAAAAATTGGTATGCTGAAAACCTATCAAATTAATAATCTCCATGACAGATATTAATCTCAGCTTTGGTTCTTATATTTAGTTTTTATTTTCTTAATTTTTCAAAACTGGTACTGACCCTTGGCTACAGTTTGAGGTTGAAAGTTCAACAGCCAACATGAATTTAGTTGCGTTAATAGTTACACATTAGTGGCCAAAAAAAAAATAGTTACACATTAATACCCTGTATGTTCCTAAAGACTTGACATTTGGATCATATGCTAGCTGAATATTTTTGCTTTTACATTCTGCATATATCCTAATTTCTTAACAAATACAGGTAATCGGTAGCTTGTTTTGTTACCAAGGTCTAGTTTTAAGTCTGTTACCAAGTCTAGTTTTAAGTCTTGCATTTGCTGTATGGTCTTTTTAGTCATGGTGGGTTGAGATGACAAAATAGATTTCTTTTACCTTTTTTCATTCTTGTGTATTACATTGTTGTTATTATTACAATTGTTGCTGCTGTCTTTACTGGCAATGGGTTTAATGCTCTCTTGTTATCATGTATTGATATTGTTTTATGTCTTGGCAGCTGGGAAGATTTCACGGCGTGTTTCTCTTGTGCACTACCCAGAGCCTAATGAACTTGAAAAACTAAAGTCCAACAGTTTGAGACAAATGTATCAGATGTCAGCTGGAATGTCATTGACCAATTCTTCACATAATTTTGCAACTCCTGCACGAAGTACTGTGCAGAGAAACTCAAGATCAACAAGTGGACGTGCAGCCTCCAGTCATAGTAGCAGACATAAAAGTTCTCTATCTGATGCTGGGGAGCCATCACAGCTTAAAAAGAAAAGGCATGTACCCGAACCTAGTAGGTCTAGAAACCAGTCGACCCAAGACTCAGGACGAGGTCATAGTGCCGTTACATCCTCAGAACAAGGTCATAGTGCAGTTACTTCCTCAGGACAAAGTCAGCAAAAAAAATCAAGGAAAAAATAAATGAGAACTGACGGCCCTATGACCCTATCCAAGAGTTTTATTTTTCTTAATATATTATGCAAAATGAATCTTGATGGTGGGTGAAGTAATCAGCCTTTTGTGTTGGTTTTGGGTTTGGCTAGGCACTTGAAGCAGTATTACGAAGTGCCAAAACATTTTTGCTGCCGAGGGTTCACGATTATAAAAAGTTTGTAGTTCAATTTTTCTCTTGGATGATTTATTAGAAAGTTGATGCCATTTACTCATTCTACTGGTTAAGTTCTCATTTGGCGGTTCTAACCTCTGCATTCACTTGTTTCTTGCATTATATTTCACCTAATTACATTTGCCAAGTTTGCAGAGTACAATGTATAGAATAGACATGAGGATCCAGAGGCGTGCAACATGAAGCCCAAATTTGGCCATCTAGGCCTATTGGAAGTCTTAGTTGGGACCATAAGGTTAAGCAACCCACACTAATTCATCTTTTAGATTTTTGAATGGTTAAGCCACACAACAAGAACATGTGGTTTTGTTAGGATCCATAAGTGTTGGGCTATTGATGGGCCATTGTATGTATTACCTACTAAAATCCGTAGACCTACAAATCTGCATTAGTATTACATGTGCTATTTTGTTCTTTGCATTAGTGTATCCAGGCATTAGTTAGAGGAGTAAAACTTTACGTAATGGGTGTATTTATTCATTGTATCGGTTTTTTTTTATCAGGTGTTAGGTCACGTGATAAGAAAAAAATCTATAACGGTATATACACCAGTGATTAAGAAAAAAAAAAAATTGGAGATTAGGGATCATTAGTGGGTTCGTTGTATTAAGAATCAAAGGCCTTGTGACTTATTCCAATCCCTATATAACCCCAAGTTCCAAATGATAGCAAGGAAAGTAGAATCTCCCTTCACTTCACAGTTGAGTAGTTCAGTCATATTCCACTTATAGACGTCCCTCGCTGACAAGTCAAACCAACTTCCTTGCACTCTCCGCACTCGTCTATCAAAGCTCAGCCTCCTCTGCTTTAGTGTTTTTGTCGTTCCCTCAACTTGGCACATGCTAAAATTATATAAAACTCCCCTCTCCAATTAAAACCCAACACGTGTACGACAATACCACCTTTAACATGAAACCCACCGTTTTCTAGATCCAACCAGCGCAGCCTTACACTTGTACCGTTTTCCAAATTTTGATTTGCAATAACAGACTGATTTTCTATTTTTCTTTTAAATAAATAAATACAACATTTGAACTTTGAACTAAGCAACGAAGCAGTGAGATTCGAAAATACGGAAATAAAGAAAAAAATCATTAATATTAATATTTGATGTCATAGTTGAAGCGCACTAACCCACGGCTCGGGTGAATTAAACCCCTTTAAATTGGAACCGCGATTAGCTTAAAGTCTGAACTTGAAGTTCCCTTCACTACTCTCAGTCTCTCAGTACTCAATACTGCTTTAATCTTCTCTCTGACTTTTATCTTCTCCTATCTTTTCTGCGCTCCAATCTGCGATCAGGTACAAAACCCTAATCTCTACTACTTCTTATCTCAATTGCTTGCCTTTATTAATTATCCTTTCTCTTTACTCTTCGTATTTGTTTTCCGTACTGCATTGTCTTTCTATTTCAACTTTTCACCAATCGGATATGTTCCCTTCTCAGATTCTACTTCTCTTTTCACTTATTGCTTGCTTGCCCTGAAAATCGACGTTTCTTTTCAATAAATTGTTTTGCTTGGTGTTCAAACTTAGATCTCATCGAAATCCACCATTCAAATTCGTAAACTTTTGTTGTTTTTTCATTAGAATTAGTGGTCTTTGCAAAGCCTCTGATTTTCTACGTTTTTGTGCGTGAATTTTGCGGTTAGGTCCCTGTACTTGCACCAAATTACGGTGACAATGGATGTGGATAACAAGCTTTTCACTGGGGGTCTTCTGATTCTGGCAACACTAGTGGTGGCCAAGCTTATCTCAGTGCTTTTAACATCTCGATCCGGAAAGCGTCTTCCTCCGGTGGTAAATGCGTGGCCTGTGCTTGGGGGACTCCTTCGTTTCTTGAAAGGTCCCATTGTGATGCTCCGTGAAGAGTACCCAAAGCTCGGGAGTGTGTTCACATTGAACCTTGTTAACAGGAACATCACTTTCTTGATTGGACCTGAGGTCTCTGCCCACTTCTTCAAGGCCCCAGAGTCTGATCTTAGCCAGCAGGAGGTCTACCAGTTCAATGTGCCCACTTTCGGCCCTGGAGTTGTATTCGACGTGGATTACTCAGTGCGGCAAGAGCAGTTCCGGTTTTTCACTGAGGCTCTTAGGGCGAATAAACTTAAGGGATATGTGGATCAGATGATTACAGAAGCAGAGGTAAATGCTTGGGTTCAATGTCATCACTTTTTTTTTGGAATTTTGACTCCAAACATGTTTAGTAGTTTATCTACATATGCATAAGAGAAGATCCTATATAATCTTAGGGAAGTAGCAATATGAGATGCGACTCTAATGTACAAGTGTTGGTTTGAAGTGTGATTTAACAATGCATTAACCCTTGAGGAAAAAGGAAAACAATATGTAGTGTTTGTGTTATAAGGATTTTTTTCATGAAGAGAAGGATGACTATTTCTATCTTTTTCTAATTGGATTTCTTCAGTCATGCTGTGATTCTGTTGCCAATTTTTTCTCCCTTCATTTCTCTTTTGAATTAGAAAGAGAGTGAATCACCACCAAGCATCAATTAGTATTATTCAATCTAACCACACGTAGAAACACTACCACACAGAAATTCCTGCTTGTGTTGATTACTGATTAACTAAAGGCACAAACATTTCATTGGACCTTTTAACTTGTGGTATACCTTGTTCTAGAAAACCTATACATAGTGTATGGACATCTATGGTGTTAATTCTTGTCTTCAATCTGTACTGGGCAGGATTACTTCTCCAAGTGGGGAGACAGCGGAGTAGTGGACATAAAGTATGAGCTGGAGCATCTGATCATCTTGACAGCCAGTAGATGCCTCTTGGGTCGTGAAGTTCGTGATAAACTCTTTGATGATGTTTCGGCTTTGTTCCATGACCTTGACAGTGGCATGCTTCCTATTAGTGTCATCTTCCCTTACCTGCCCATCCCAGCTCACCGTCGCCGTGACCAGGCACGCAAGAAGCTTGCAGAAATCTTTGCCATCATCATAAACTCCCGTAGAAAGGCCGACAAGTCTGAGAATGACATGTTGCAATGTTTCATTGACTCAAAGTACAAAAATGGCCGACCAACAACTGATTCTGAGGTCACTGGCTTGCTCATTGCTGCTCTCTTTGCTGGGCAACACACTAGTTCCATCACTTCAACTTGGACTGGGGCCTATCTCCTCCGTCACAAGGAGTACTTGTCTGCTGTGACAGAGGAACAGAAAAACATAATGGCAAAGCATGGGAAGAAGGTTGATCATGATATATTGGCTGAGATGGATGTCTTGTATCGTAGCATCAAGGAAGCTCTGAGACTGCACCCTCCACTGATCATGCTGCTGCGAAGCTCACATAGCGATTTTAGCGTACAAACCCGTGAGGGGAAAGAATATGACATCCCGAAGGGCCACATAATTGCTACATCACCAGCATTTGCCAACCGGCTACCTCATATTTTCAAGGATCCAGACAGCTATGATCCTGACAGATTTGCTGCTGGGAGAGAAGAAGACAAGGTGGCAGGGGCATTCTCATATATCTCATTTGGAGGTGGCAGGCATGGATGCCTTGGGGAGCCTTTTGCATACCTGCAGATAAAGGCTATATGGAGCCATTTGCTGAGGAATTTTGAATTGGAGCTGGTATCACCTTTTCCTGAGGTGGATTGGAATGCCATGGTTGTTGGTGTGAAAGGAAAGGTGATGGTGCGTTACAAGCGACGGGAGCTTTCTGTTAATTAATGGCAACAACTTTTAGGGTAGTTGGCTGGTTTAAATTATCTGTTCTGTTGGACGCTTTTTGCCCCTTCTTGTATGTGTTGATTTTCTTCCTCCTTTTGCAATTAACTGTTGATGTTTCTGCAAGATCATTATGCTCTTTTATTCGAATGCGGATCCTGTTTAGTTGTCATGTATTTATGATGAAGCTTGTAGTTGTACTTTGTGACAGGTCTTTAGATTTGCTTCAGGTGTGATTGCCCGAGGCTAAACGGGTAAATTGGCTGGGTCTTCCACCTTTGGAAGGTGGAAGTTGGAACCATACAGTAGAAAACCTCGTCATGCCTCAATGAATGTTAAGTACGACATCGAATATGCTACATGTATAGAAGTAATTGAAGCACCAGAACGGCAAGTCGTTACAACTTCACCAGCTTAGCTGATGCAATATAATCCTTTAACCGTACAGATGTATTGCTCAAGGAATATACATTGCATCTAAGCTTATCAAATAATAAAATAAAAATATGATAACAGAGGCAGGTAAAACTAGAAACAAACTTTTCTTGTATCCTCTCATCATTCACGGGTAAGGAGTAGGTGGTAGAGACAACTAAATAAGCAAGAACCTCTCAGCTTCATAGAAATAAAGCTTTACTCTCTTCTATAATTCCGTCCAAAAAAAATTGTAGATATAATTTTCGTAAAAATTATGGAGTTCATCTTTGGTACAGTTATATGCCACATATCTAATGATGTATATATCCTAATAATAAAAAAGTGAATTTGTCAATATTTAAGAATAAAAAATGTCTAACATGTCATGCGGCGTGACTGCATTGCATAGAATTTTAGAAAATATTGATCATTTTTTTATTTTCTAATTTTCATTATTTGAACTTTGTGAGTTGGGTTGAAGTCTGATTTGGATCGCGTGGGATATTCATTTTTTATCGAAATATATATATATATAATCAATAATGCCAAAGACATTAAATTTGTGCACGCACCACATTTATCTATGTACCAAATAATTGAGGTACATATTTAGTCAGATCTGAATAAACGAATATAGCTACATTCTCACTAAAATTAAAATATGGCTATATTAGAAGGGAAAATTATTATGTATTATTTTAACATCCCGTAATTTATTGATGTGATGTTATTAATTTATTTAAATAATATATGTATAATATTTAAGAATATTGTTTAAAATATAAAACATAAAATATTAATAATTATATACGTAATATAATTAATTTAACATATTATAATATAAATAAATATTATTAATATTATATATTAAGATAAATAAATATATTATCTAACAATATTTTTATATTTTAGATTAATTATATTATATAACAGTCTAACGGATACACATTAAAAATTCTCGATGGTAACACCACTTATAACGCCACATTGTGTTATGATCATGCCATATGGAGAATGTTGTTAGAGAATGAACATGTTATGCAATAAAATTCTAAATCTGAAACATTGATGAAGTGAACTAGACACCAAACTCAAACTGGATTTATATTCTCCCTACTCTGAACCCGAGCTCTACCCAATTTTGATGATATTAGAAATCCTTGAAACTTTACCTTTGCACTTTCTAACCTGTTAAACGAGGATCAATCAAAATTTCACGAAGATGAATAATCCTCGCGAAGATGCTTATTCTTAGACGTATTCCTCTTCTTCTTAATTCTTATAGCTTCATCCTTTTGTTCCTTTTCCCCAATTTCATCAACATTTCTGTGGGTTAAGCTTGTTCATTCTGAAATATTCTAATTGGTGAAGTTGAGTATCGCCTGAAAGGTGTTCGCCAAATGGTTTGAACTGGGACTCTACACATAAATTTTTTTGTATGATTCTTTTTTCCTTTTGTTTGTAGAGGAAGTGAGTAAGTTTGTGGGTTGAGCTGAGAGAGAGAGATAGAGGCAGTAATGGATGCAGTTGGTAAGGAAGAAGGCTACAGACCTCCATCAGAATTACACGAAGATGCTAAAGAGCCACTTGTCGATCTCACTGTGAGCGACTCCACAGACCTTTGGCTCATTCAGTGACCTAAAAATCAAGTATGTTGCTTCTGTATCAATCCCATTTTTCAGTATAAAAAGAAAGACCAAAAGATGCAAGCTTTCTAACAATCTGTAAAAGCCATTACAATGTTATGGAAAATGAAAAATGAAAAAGTAATGCCCTCTTAAGTATTTTTGTCAGTCACACCAATTGTATATTAACTTGTTTAATGAGCCAGGACAGCTTAAACCTTAACTTCGGTATCTGGAATTAACTTCCATGGCATCAGAGTCATTATGGTGGAAAAAGAATAATTATGCCATTAGAATTATTGCTGTTATTGCTTATTAACGTTTTAACATGTTTATTGAGCCAGAACAACTTTACGCTTAACTAGCTGCCTGAATTGACTTCCATGGCATCAGAGTACTGATGGAATAAGAATGACCATGTCATTAGAATCATTGCTATTATTCTTTATCAACGTGATTTTTTCCAATCGTCAGATTTAACTGATTACTTTTATGGGGGGGTATTGCAGAATCCTGATTTCGATGGCCAAGAAGTGTTGCTCAAGTCTCAACATGATGGAAATTTGGGCAGTTTTGAGGGTTCATCTGGTAATTAACTAATTATACATGAACTTTAGTAGAAGAGTCAAACTCCTATGAATACCCATTTTCTTTTGTCAAGGTGTTTTCAATATCCAAAGAAGCTGATTTGGATATGACTCTGCGATGCATGATTTCACTTCTGCACAATTGATAGCTAATATGATTTGTCTATTGTTGACAGGGAAAGAATATGATGTGGCTAGTTTTGCAGCTCAAGAACCAAATGCTACAGTTTTTGTATCTTCTGCATCGGCCCAAAAATTGGTATGCTGAAAACCTATCAAATTAAGACTCTAAATGACAAATTTATCTCAACTTTGGTTCTTATGTTTACTTTTCCGTTTCTTGATGTTTAAAAATTGGGACTGACCCTTGGCATTACAGTTTGAGGTTCTGGAAATGTTCAACAGCCAACATGAATTTTGTTGCTTTAATTGAAATACATTAGTACCCCATCTGTTCCTAAAGACTTCACATTTGGCTCATTTGCTAGCTGAATATAGTCGCGTTTAGATTCTGTATATATCTAATTTTCTTAACAAATACAGGTGATTGGTGGCTTGTTTTGCTAATGTTAAGTCCCGTTACCTAGGTCTAGTTAAGTCTTGCATTTGCTATATGGTCATTCTAGTCATGGTGGGTTGAGATGAGAAAATTCAGGTTACTGTTACCTTTTTCCTTCTTTTTGTGTATTTTTAACATTGTTATTTTTCTGTCTTTCTTGCCTTTTATGGCTATATTTGTGGCTGAGGTAAAGTCTCTTATCATAGTTAATAGAACCAAACCCTAGAGATCACATGGGTCGTAAATGGTAATGATCTAGCTGTGATAACCTCCGGTTGTTTACATGTCCAAGTAATTCTTCTTTAGAGTTTTTTAAATGGTTAAGCTACACAACAGGAACATGTGGTTTTGTAGGATCCATTAGTGTTGGGCCTGTACCAGACCCCATTGATGGGCCATTATATGTATTACCTACTTAAACCCATAGACCTACAAATAGCCCAAGCCCATTAGTCAGCATTAGTAGTGTGTGCATCATGCGATAGTGTATTCAGGGATCAGTTAGTGATTCAGGGATCATGTGTCATGTGTGGGTTCCTTGTTTTAAGAATCTAATATTTCATGTCATAGTTGAAGTGGACTAACCCCCGGCTCGTGTAAATTAAACCCCTTTAAATTGGGACGGCGATTTGCTTGTTAGTGATTCAAGGATCATGTGTCATGTGTGGCTTCCTTGTTTGAAGAATCTAATATTTCATGTCAAAGTTGAAGTGGACTAACTTCCGGCTTTTGTAAATTAAACCCCTTTAAATGGGGACGTCGATTAGCTTTTAAGTCTAAACTTAATTTTCCTTCACTACTCTCAGTACTCAGCACTTATATAAATTGTTTTGCTTGGTGTTCAAACTTATATCTCATCGAAATCAACCATTAAAATCCGTAAAACTTGTGTTGTGTTTTTGTTAGAATTGGCAGTAAGTGATAGTGGTCATTGCAAATTGTCTACATTCTTGTGTGTGAATTTTGCGGTTAGGTTCCTGTACTTGCACCAAATTACAGTGAGAATGGATGTAGATTACAAGATTTTCAGTGTGGGTCTGCTGATTCTGGCCACTCTAGTGGTGGCCAAGCTTATCTCAGTGCTTATGATGGGCCGATCCGGAAAGAGTCTTCCTCCAGTGGTAAAGGCTTGGCCTGTGCTTGGGGGACTGCTCCGTTTCTTGAAAGGTCCCATTGTGATGCTTCGTGAAGAGTATCCAAAGCTTGGGAGTGTATTCACATTGAACCTACTTAACAAGAACATCACTTTCTTGATTGGTCCTGAGGTTTCCACCCACTTCTTCAAGGCCTCAGAGTCTGATCTTAGCCAGCAGGAGGTCTACAAGTTCAATGTGGCCACTTTTGGCCCCGGAGTTGTCTTTGATGTGGATTACTCGGTGCGGCAAGAGCAGTTCCGGTTTTTCTCAGAGGCTCTTAGGGTGAGTAAACTTAAGGGATATGTGGATCAGATGATTACAGAAGCAGAGGTAAGTGTTTGGGTTGAATATCGTTACTATTTTTTGAATTTTTATGGGCTTATTTATTGTCTATCTAATCCGCTCCAACATGGTTAGTAATTTATTTACATATGCGTAAAAGAAGATCCCTCTATATTCTTAGGAAAATAGCAATATGAGATGTGACTTTAAGGTACAATTCTCTACCGTGTGGCCTAAATAGTATCCTAGGACTTGCAAGTTTTGCTGGGAACATTGATGGGAATAAAGGCCTTTTAAACCAGCATGTGTTTCTCTCTCCTGATTTAGATTAATTATAACAATAAAACAGTGGCAGCTAATTACTTAAATAAAAAAATACATGAAATTTTGGTTTAAAGTGTGACTGACCAGTGCATGAACCCCTGAGGAAAAAGGAAAAGGGGAAACGATTTGTAGTGTTTGTGTCTTGAGGATTTTTTTGGTGAAGAGAAGGACGACTATCTCTATTATTTTCTAATTGGATTTCTTCAGTCATGCTTTGATTCATGTTGCCAATTATTTTTTCCCTTATTTTTTCTTCTGAATCAGCAAGAGAGTCAATCACCACCAAGCATCCATTAGATGCACACAAGTCTGGGGTGACAAAAGCTTTCATCATTTTCCTTCCTATCAGTATTATTCAATCTAAACACACACACAAAGTCCTTGCCTGGTTGTTGTTTACTAATTAACTACAGGCACAAACAACTCTTTAGAACTTTTTACTTGTGCACTATACCTTGTTCTAGAAAACCTATACATAGTGTTAATTTCGTGTCTTCAATCTATACTGTGCAGGATTACTTCTCCAAGTGGGGAGACAGCGGAGTAGTGGACATAAAGTATGAGCTGGAGCATCTGATCATCTTGACAGCCAGTAGATGCCTCTTGGGTCGGGAAGTTCGTGATAAACTCTTTGATGATGTTTCGGCTTTGTTCCATGATCTTGACCGTGGCATGCTTCCTATTAGTGTCATCTTCCCGTACCTGCCCATACCAGCTCACCGTCGCCGTGACCAGGCACGCAAAAAGCTTGGAGAAATCTTTCAAAACATCATAAACTCCCGTAGACATGCTAACAAGTCTGAGAATGACATGTTGCAATGTCTCATTGATTCAAAGTACAAAAATGGTCGACCAACAACTGATTCTGAGGTCACTGGCTTGCTCATTGCTGCTCTCTTTGCTGGGCAACACACTAGTTCCATCACTTCCACTTGGACTGGGGCCTGTCTCCTCCGTCACAAGGAGTACTTATCTGCTGTGACAGAGGAGCAGAAAAACATAATGGCAAAGCATGGGAAGAAGGTTGATCATGATATATTGGCTGAGATGGATGTCTTGTATCGTTGCATCAAGGAAGCTCTGAGACTGCACCCTGCAGTAATCATGCTGCTGCGAAGCTCACATAGTGATTTTAGCGTACAAACTTGTGAGGGGAAAGAATATGACATCCCAAAGGGACACATAATTGCCACATCACCAGCTTTTGCCAACCGGCTACCTCATATTTTCAAGGATCCAGACAGCTATGATCCTGACAGATTTGCTGCTGGGAGAGAAGAAGACAAGGTGGCAGGGGCATTCTCATATATCTCATTTGGAGGTGGCAGGCATGGATGCCTTGGTGAGCCTTTTGCATACCTGCAGATAAAGGCTATTTGGAGCCATTTGCTGAGGAATTTTGAATTGGATCTGGTATCACGTTTTCCCAAGGACGATTGGAATGCCATGATTGTGGGTGTGAAAGGAAAGGTGATGGTACGGTACAAGCGACGAGAGCTTTCTGTTAACTAATGGCAACAACTATTTGGGTCGTTGGCAGGTTTTCTGGATTTTTTTTTTTTTTTTATCCATTAGGATAAAACTGGAAATATTTAAGGAAAAAAAATTGTAAGGTTTAGCGAGTGGCAGGGGGGTCCTTTTAGAATTACCCTCTACCAAATTATTGGCTCTTTTAGTTGATTGTAGATCCTGTTTAGTTATATATATATATATATATATATATATTTTTTTTTCAGTTTTGACTGCCCAAGGATTTTAGACGTGAATCTTCTTCTCATCAAGAATCCAGCCTATTGAACGGGTAAAGTATAATACAATTTGTATCATTTTTTCTGTATCGCCTCTAATAGAAGTGAGTCTCACTTGTCTACGTGGGTGTGGGTTTATCTGTATTAGAGTTGTGATATAATTGTAGTATCCAAATATGGCACCTAGCATCACTCGACCGGTAAATTGACTGGGTCTCTGATACCGACTACGGCAGGTTCCTTGATGGAGGAAATTCTTTATTCTTGTCTTCGCTTTGCTCCCCTAATTGAAAGATGGTGTTACGAGCAACAAAAGGAGAATCTCTTAATAAGGAACCACCGATTGATGGTTTGACCAAAAAAAAAAAAACCTTAGCAAAAACTTTATTTCTTATTTTTTGGCCGGGAAGCAAAAACTTTATAAATATAGTAAAAGCTCTCGACAAAATTATCTCACAAACAAAGGAATTGTAGTACAAAATGACATAAAAACGGATTCATTAAAATAAAAAAGAAGTACCTAAAAGTACTTGGGTTTTGACTCCTTTTACGTTTTGACTTTAATTCAAGTATACTGCGGAATTGTCCTCGTAAAAATTCGACAAACAACAATAGCTTTGCAAGCATCCAACTGACACTTCCACCTAATGAGAACAAGATCTATGCTACATGTATAGAGAAGTAATTAATGCACCAGAAAGGCTAATCATTACCACTTTACCAGCTTAGCTGTTGCAATATAATCCTTTAACTATACAGATGTATTGCATAAAGAATAATGATTACAACAAGCTTATTCAATACAAACAAAACGAAAGAAAAAAATAAAGTTGATAACACAGGCAGCTAAAACTAGAAAGTAGAAACTAGCTTTTCTTATCCTCTCGTCTATCATGAGCAAGCACTACTGGGTGCTAGGGACAATAAGCTACCAAGCCAGAATTTTGATTTCAAGCAAGCGAAGAAGAAATAAGTGAAAACTGAATTAAGTAAGAACCTCTCAGCTCTGTAGAAATAAAGCTTCAAGCCCTTCGACATTGGTGGTATCTAACAAACCAGCTTCCTCAGCTAATTCAGATCTTTCATCCTCCTATATTAAACAAGAAACTCATGATATATATACCAAAACTTTGGCCAACTATGAGATTTCCTGTCAAAAATGTTGAAAGGAAATCAGTTTGGTATGATCTTAATGAGCTCAATATCAAATAGAAGAGTCTTGTCTATCAGCCCTTGGTTCCTCAGCACAAAATCCAAGGCTCGTTGGCCCTGTGACACATCAACATTGCACCTTCAGAAGAGCACGAAGAATTGGATTACAAGAGTCACCAAAAAGGATGCAAGAAATACCGAAAAAGTTGTGGGTCTCGGGCCACTCTTGTTGTAGTCATTGTCAGGATATCCTAATTCTGGGGGCACTATGATCCTGCATCACTGTGAACTAGATTGTGAAAGTTGCATATATTTTGCGGTGTATAATGTGTATTATATTGTGGATTCAACCTAACTGCTTGAAAATTCCTTAAGCAAAGGCTATATGCTACAGAAAAGAAGATGCAGCACCTTCTAATGCCACCAAGAGCCATGCCTGAAATAGCTTCCTCAAAAGCTGGTATTACCTGAAGATTCAATAACCACAAAGCACCATTTGAGGCCACTCATCAAGTATTTCAACTAATTACATGCTAAAAAAGCAAATGAACACAAGCTCCATGGTACAATGTAAATGAGTAGTTCATTGTCCCAACTGAATCCTAATCTATACAGTTGCACTATATTATATTAACAACAAACAGTACCTTATGTAATCTCACGTATTGTAGAGAACAAACAAAACACACTAATAAAGGCGAAGATTGTTTGGCTCAATTGGGTCACAAAATTCTCACCTCTTGAGATCCTACTCTAAATTTGAAAAAGGCCTTGTCATCACCCTGCATTTGAGAAACCATTTAACAGAGTCTGTTAATTAAAGTTTCTGCGATGCTATGAAGTTAAGTTAACGGATGAGAAGGATTCCATACCTCAAATGAACCACCCTTTGTCTTATTCCGAGCTTCAAATATACGGCCATAGTATCCTATAGTGTAACCGTCCCAATCAACCTGGAATGCATCCAAAGATCATAAACCATTACAAAGAACCCAACTTAAAGCCAAACCAATTGCGTCTAAGAATTGCAAGCCTGCATGAATCTGTTTAAACCTTCAGGCCTTGCCAGTGTAATATATAGGGATATTTCTAGCTCTTGCTTTTCTTGAGAGGTTTCTATGTTGGCTTCATCTAAAATTTCTGTCCGAACAAATGGAAATTCGTTCATAGTTTTTTATACCACAGACTACAGAGACAAATTCATCGAAACAATTTTCTCTAATTTCCAACACACACCTTATCTGGATATAAAATGCCCGATTACCAAATGAAAAGTGAAAACCCAAGTGAAAACTCTAAGATATGCACTCAAAGAATGGGTGGCCGGCTTACCACAACTATCTCTCCCACCTTTGGTTTGGGGCCATCTCCAAGTCGCAAGTCCTGCATTGTTCTTACATATATATTTAAAATAAAGAAAATAAAACTTTGAAGAGCTAATGAATGTCACTAAAACAAGGAGGTCATGTTATGTTCCAATAAAAGTGACCTTATACTGAAGACCTGACTCAGTTTCTATGTAGTCAGGATAACTCATTTTGGACTTGCCATAGTCCTTCCCTCTAAGTGCTGGCACTGTAAGTAGTTGGAAAAAAAAAAAAAAAAATCTTCAATGCAATAATAATCAGCAAGTAATGTGCTTAAATTGCTACCCAGATTGTAGAAGCACTTATATATAAAGCAGCATTAGGAAAAAGGAATAAAAAGAAAATTACTGTCTGCAAATTGAGAAGCCAGGGCTATTCCTTCCTCTGAAGCATTACAAAATGCTGCGGCTACAATACCAATGGATGAAAAAACAAAACTTCTTCGCTCAATAAATCGCCTAGTACTCACGAGATTGCTTCCACTTCCACCTATCAAAATTCATTCAAACTTAAATATTGATAGAAACATACAACCTCTGAATTTTCATGGGTCGTGGCTAATTTTACTAACCGCCTCCGCCTGCACTTGAATCCAGAACAGATTGAGGTCCGCGCCTTCTCCGACACATCGAACAGAGAGTAAACTCAGAACCAGGTACTGGGGTTGAAGGTTTACTAGCGGAGGCTGACATCAGCGGTCGCGGCGGAGATCCAACGGCTGAGATTGAAGCCATTTAGGTAGAGATTGCTGCTTGATTAGGGAGAAGAAGGTGAACTGTGAAATGGGGGACTGGAGAAGTGTTTCGCGGGAAGATAACGGCCTCAGCTTTTATATTTTGTTTCTCTTTTCTTTTCGTATTGGATAGTTTCATTTTTGGACTCATGTGAGGTGGCTATAAGCCTATAACCTCGAGTCTTCGAGAAAAAGGGAGTTAATTTTCATTGTTTCTTTTGTTTTTGTTTTTAATATCAATAAGCGTTCATTAGTTTTGAACTTTAGCATTTAAATAAAAGGGTTAAATACAGAAATGGTCCACGAATTTTACTGTGAATCTCAATTTGGTCCATTAACTATAAAAAGTGTCAATTTGGTCCATAAACTTTCTAAGTTGTATCAAACCAGTACAAATGTTAATTTCTATTTGAAAATTAACGGAATTGGTCATATGAAAATGTGATGAATAGACTAAAATAACTTTGAAAATGTGGTCACTTGCTGTGCACATGACCAGTTTTCAATAAATTTTTTGATTGAAGTTGACGTTTGTACTGTTTTGGTACAACTTGAAAAGTTTGTGAACCAAATTGACACTTTTTATAGTTAGTGAATCAAATTGAGATTCACTGTAAAGTTCATGGACCATTTTTGTATTTAACCCTAAATAAAAAATTCATGGAATGACCATGGGAGTACATACATTGGTTCAAAATTTTGTTGGTTCATTTTTTGAACAGCTAAAAAAATATATATCATACCAATGTCAAGTTAATGAACTACATAAAAACGTCACCTATGTCTATTCGTAACATTTTCGAATTCAACATAAACATCCAATCCAAATACGTGTTCGTGTCAAACATTATGTGACCCTAATTTCAAGTACCTGAAAATGTTATGGTTTATCCTGCGGTGATGCCAACGTGTAGAATGCCAGATAACTACTACATGCAAAATAACAACAGTAAATGAAAATGACCATAATCTACTTGTTGGCCTATGATTCTCGCATCCGAATGGAACGTGCGGGTCGGGTTGGTACACATTGCCCATGTATTTCATCTGTTCACTGAATGTTCAACCAGTAAGCAGTGCATCAAATGTACAATCCTGAAGGTAATTTGCTTAAGAACTTCACTTTGATTCGTTTAATCACACCCCCTGATACATTACCAACGAGAAGGGAAGAGGGTGTGGGAAAAAACAATGCCAAACACTAGAGCAAGTGGGAAATATAATATCTCACTCAACTAAAAGTTGGTATGAACTCATCAAACATAATTAATGTCTTCCAAAGCACTCGACTACATTCACAAGAAGACAGAACCCCCAGCAGGCTTTTATTAACTCACACAAGTGTGTAACCCTCACATCTTACAGACTAACCAATTTAAGGGAGTTGGCCTTCTCTTGCAGAGTATCAAGCAGGCTGTCAAAACTCTTCTTGAAAGAGTCCACTCCTTCGATTTCGAGTTGGGAACCAACATAGCTCCAGTCGATTCCTAACTTCTCAAGTGCACTGTAAATGCCTTCAGCCTCAGATACATTGGAATCAATCGTCCTCGAAACAGTACCGTGATCAACAAATGCTTGGAGAGCTTGATCTGGCATGGTTGACACCTGAAAAAGGAAAATTGGCATAAAATGTTAAGCAATATCAATCAACAAATTTATACCGAAAAATACAAATTTAACCATATCAGGTTTGACAGAGGATGGCTCACCGTGTCAGGGCCTATGAGAGGAGCAACATATAAAGTATCAGGGTAGGCAGGATTCTTGACACTGGTTGAGGCCCACAGCAACCTCTGCTTCTTAGCACCCTTCTTCACCAAAGCCTCCCATCTAGGGCCAGAGAATTTCTTCCGGTAGAGTTGGTACGCTAAAGCAGCTTGAGCTACTGCAGCCTAAAACATTTAACTCTTGACATCAGCAAAATTCTACCAGGTTTCTTTTTTTGGTCTTATACCTTCTATGTTTCTTATTCCTCAAAAGAAAATGAAGTTGAACATGATTTACCTTTCCTCGAAGGTCAAGGGCCTCTGGGGTTCCAATTTTCTCAAGCAACTTGTCAATAAGGGTGTCCACCCTACTGACAAAGAAGGAAGCAACACTTGTGACTCTGGAGAGGTCATTTAGCCCTGAAGCCTCGAGGCCATCCAAGTAAGCATCAATGACCTCTTCATATCTAGTGAGAGAGAATACAAGCTGTGTGTACAAATTAAGAGAAAGTAAGAGTCAACATTCTATCATATGGGAATTGCAATCTGATTATATAATGGAAGAACACAAGTTATAATACTAAAAATTTCAGTTGAATGAGAGGTGATGCCACCTCCTCCTGAAAACTTATGATAAAGGCCCAAAAAGATCAAAGATCACTTGCTCAAGATGATATTCAACCATACCACCCCACAGAATAACAATTCTGTTCAGACATACTTTCCAACAATTTTGTTGGCCACCAATTCTGAGCTAAGCAAAGATGCATAGAGTTTTACCCCAAAGAGAAGGAAAAAGAAAAAGAAAAAATAGAGTTAAACTTACAGTCACATTGACACTTATGCCATTTGCTATAACTTCCTTAATTGAAGGGATGCATGGAGCGGTAGCAGGAATCTTTATGTAGACATTGGGGCGGTTAACCACTTTATGTAGCCATTTTGCAGCCTCTACAGTCCCTTCAGTGTCATCAGCAAGTCTGGGAGAAACTTCAACAGATACATAACCATCACCAGCATCAGTTTGATCATAGATTGGCTCAAAAAGTTTGGACGCATCTTGAATGTCCTTCACCACAAGTTCCCAATATGCACTCTCAATGTCTTTTCCAGAATGTACAAGTTCCCTGTAAATTCCATTAATTTAAGTCATCAACATATGAACACAGTGAATCAGGGCGTATGCCAATTAAAACTGTTGGACTTTATACAGAAAGACATATCCAAATTCCCAATCCTAGATGCCAATAGCCTACAACCAGCAACTTGAGTGAGTTCTGTATAGGATCATGCTACAAACTATCTCTACAGAAGTACAATCCTCTACTAGAACAACTGATAAATCCATTAGAGTCAAATAGATTATTGTTATCTTAATATATACACATGATTCAACTAAAAAATCCCCCAAACCACAACCCCTCCTTACCAAGATAATCATCGTAAATACCTGAATTGGTCATTGTAAGCATTTGAAGTTGATATTGCTTTCTGGAAAATCTGCAATCATACATTATAAAGAGTTCGTGAGATCAGATTTCAAATAATACATGAAAACCACAGAACATGTGTTTAAAGAAACAATTTACAACTAACATTTTGGTAAATTCACTTCCAACCCCATTTCTCATTTGATTTTAAATCAAGAAATACAACTTCCATGCATGTCAGAACAGTAAGCAAGGTTCGGAAAACAAAAGAGAAACATAATAAAAAGAACAAATCAAGTAAAATTACCGCTGGGTTACTAGTTACACCTCTAACCCCGCTTGCAATAAGCGGAAGCAGATCGGTCACAGGTCGGCAAAGGTTATCATACCATGGACTCTGCCTTTCCTTCTCGTAGAGATCATGGAGATATGTTCTCTTTGTTGGACTTCCATTTCCATCAGCTTGAGAACATCTCACACTGCAAAAAGTAACCAAAGTGAGCAACGTTTTTTATTCACAATCAATTAGCAACCCAAAAGACTAAACAAACAAGACAACTCTCAACACAAAATACGAAAACAAATAAATCAAACAAAACGCAAAATAGAGCATATATATGAAAGATAGATACAAAAAATGAAAACCCCAATAACAGTAGAACGAAAAAAGCGATCAAAGCTTACACCAAAGAGCCCTTGAGAGACGGCTTGCTTCGTACAGACAACTTGGAAGAAGAAACTTTGGAGTTGAAGTTGGTGGTGGGTGTGGTGAGGATACCGATCAAACACTTGGGGTGGGAAGTTCTGGGGTTGAAGGTGGACGATAAAGACGAAACAGGGCTGGGATTCGAGAGCTTGGAAATGGAGGCCATTAGATCAAAGTGACACACAGAAAGAAAGGAAGAGTGGGAAGAGTGGGAGGAAGGGACAAAGCAAAAGGGGGGTTGGTGAGAAGCACTCAGGAGGAGGACTTGGGAAACAAAAGGGTTTTTCTCCAAATTACGATACGATACAAACGATGATTGTAAATGTAAAATTTATAAGAGTTTTTTCTTTTTCTTTTTCTTTTTTTGTTTTTGTTTTTTAAGATATTTGTGATTTTCGGTAGAACCAAAACGGCAGGTGGAGACAGTGACTCTATAGCGATGCCAACAGTTGCTACTTACTTACTTTCCTTGGTTCGGGTAGCTGGCTGGCTGCGCGGTTCGTACTTCATGCAGATGCTGACGTCATATTCCTTTTAGATAAGATAAAGCTACTTTTTTTTTTTGGCCCTTTTTTTATGAATGGTTATTTATCAGCTCTGACCATGACCTTGTTGACCCAAGTTGGTAGTCATCATCATAGAATGGGATGGGATGAGTGTATTTGCTGAAAAAAAAAAAATTGAGAAAATATTGGCAGGATTATACCCTTTACTATATGGAATTGAAGTTAAATACTCAATTGCTATCTTTCAAAATTGAGTAAATATTGGCAGGATTATACAGTTTACTACATGTATGAATATTTTTATGTTGTTGTTCGACCAAAAAAATTAAAAAATTTATTTTGTTGAAGTGAGAACTCGAGATTGTCAAATAAGCCAACTTTGAATGGCAGGTTGTCAAATTTACCTTAATTTAGACGCAATATTTAGTGTTTGATTAAGATGTATAACCATGTCCATGTGGCATTGAGGGGATGGAAGAAGAAGACAATTTTGCATCATATTCTGCAGCCTCTATATGTCTAATATCAGCATTCAGCAATGCAGGTATCACTGTTTGCTTGTGAATTGAAAACTTGGAATGAACTCTCCAAGATTGAGAGCCTGACTAATTATTTGACAAGCAGTTCAAGGCTTCAAGAAGGACTTTCAGGTATGTGGCACTCTGGGTGTTATTCATTAAAAGAGAAGCACGATTGATTTGAGGCACAGCCAATATGCACTCTGATATAATATATTGCTTCGATCATGCTCATAATTCATTGTTTATATAGTTAGTGCGTAACTAAGCTAAAGGTCAATGGGGAAACAATTCTGGTCAAACCGACCAGCTCTCTAATGCTTTAAATCTTTAAAAAAAGCAGCAACCATGTTGGTGTTGGATCAAGATAGTAAAAACAATAGAATTTGTATATACTTTAAGGATACTGTTCAGATCTAAACAGCCTATTTTAATGCTGACTTGGGTTAACAGAGCATAAACATTTTCACACTCACAAGCAAGAGCAAGGTGGTGATGGTAGGTAGAATAGAGCCTTGAAAGTAGGATATTAATATAATTTCAACTACACATACAATTTCAGATATTTTTAGGGCCAAAATGATGAAAATTGAGGAATTTCTTCAACTTGGCTTATCCAATTAATCAAATATTTTAGTTAGTTGCTTGACCCTATTTAATCCGACCCTTATGGTAGCCCAAGGGTTAATCTCATTTGTTAGAGGTGCGCAACCTCATCCCCCTCCCAACACTTTGACAATAAAAGAAACTGGAAAAATAATTTACTGTGACATCAATGAAGACAGACCCATCTGTTAAAATCAAATTTGTAAATTTTGACTACAGTGGCAAAAGCATATCCAAATCCAATGCATCTACTATTTCGCAATGCAGAAAGGATCTGCTTGATGCTAGCACCTATACAAAATTCAGTAAAGAAGAAAGAAGCTTACATTTCAACACATGCCAAAATATTCTCAATTTAGAACTGGGGACTGGACAAAACACAGGAAAAAGGCACAAAGCAAGTCCAATGCATCAACTAATCTGCATCCAGAAAGGATCTGCTTAATGCCAGCACCTATACAAAATTCAGCAAGGAAGAAGAAAAGTTTTACATTTTCAGTACAGGCCAAGCCTAAATATTCTCAATTTGGAACTGGTGACTGGGCAGGATACAATGCAAAAACCCTTTGCTCAAAAAGATACTACTTCCATTACCAAGGTTTCATGTCTCCCACTGGACCTGCTGTCCAATTTAAAATCTTTTGATCACCCTTCAAGTAAACACTCTGGGCATGGGGCAATTTGCGAGCCAGCCCGTTTAGTATCTGATGGAAAGCATCCCCTGGTTGTGCAGGTTGTGGGAACATCATCGCCCATTTCATCGAAGGATTTGCAAGCAATCTTTGCTTCCTTAATATTACTTCCGGTGGTATAGAAGTGAGAATTGTATCCAGGTTAGGGACATCTTCCTCAGCTACAAAAACTCCGATTTCTTCCCATGGGATAGCATCAGCAAAGGGTAAAACAATATCATCAGCTATAATAACAGGTATGCAACCAAATACCACTGCTTCAACTAGCCTTGGACTCCATGGAGCCCACCCCAGAGGGCATAAACAGAATATAGCTCGTTGCATGTCTTCATAATATGTAGTTGGATGGTCTGTGGAGATGTCAAAGAGTGGATTGTTCTTATAATTCTCCCAAACAGCTGCCCTTGCACCTCTGTCAGTCAATTGGAAGGGTCAAAAGGGACTTACATCTAATTCAACAAGATCATGCATGAAGCCATGAAGGCTACAGATATGAACTTTCATGTTCATGACATTCCCATCTCATAAAACAGCATAGCGAAACATGTTTCATAAAATTCAAGTGGATAATACACTGTCCTTTAAGGTAGTCTGAAAGTTCAGCACAAGCATACCTTGCATAGTAACCACCTTCAGGGTCATTATTAATGTCATAAAATAGACCACGGAAGTAGACAAAGATGGACCGCGGAGTGTCTTGGGGAATCAGGTGGGCCTGCATCTTCTGTGGTGGAGCATATGGAGGAATTGTGATTGAACCCTCCTTCAAGCATACATGGTTCCGTTGTCCAAAGGTCTGAACCAAGGTGGCACGCCGGAGTAATGGAAGAATCCCCCGTTCAATAGCTTTCTCTTCCTATAGAATGCCAGAATAGTATAAAACATATATTAGTCATGGCCAGTACAAGTAACCATTTGTTATTTTTGGGAATTCCTCATCTGATGAAGATAGAAGCATAATGCGAACACATTTTTAAGGCTTAATTCAGTTTAAATATCTTTTGTCTATTGAAAAAAAGGATTCATTTTCTTTTAATGTCATAATGTGTGTAATTTTGCGTTTATATTCAAATAATGTGCGTCCTTCTCTCAGTAGTTACAGCTCAAAGTGTTTAAGGAATTTTAGATGTTTCAAAATATTCAAGATTTGACATTTTTTTTAGAAATTTGAATATACAACAATGGTCTCTAGCGTGAACCTCGTAAATTCATCAGGTCTCTCATTAAAATATGCCTTCATTCCGAACCGTGAAAATTCCACAGACAAAGCCTTCCTTGGTTTACGGACATTGCAGAGTCACAGACCACAGTTTGGTGACCAAATGAAACCAGAAACTCATAACAGAGCACGAACAACACAACTGAACTATGCCATAATGAGCGAATTGTATAAATATCCTTTCCTACTATTTTGATTTTCCAATTCTGAAATGGATGAACTTTTTATCGAGGTTTTAATATCTTCTATTTTGCAATGTGCACTGTGACAGGACTGCGAATTCATATAAGTTTCTCATGTTCGGCTTACTTTACTTTAACCCCAAAAATCATGGTTAGGTACGAATATGAAGGGTCTTACCTGATAATGAAAGCAGGCTCCAAAGTCATGGGGCACCACAAAGAAGTGATTAGCTCCGTCTGTTTGATTCCAATAAGGCCAGTTTGTAGATATGAGCTGTATTGCACTTCTCATCATCCGTGGTGATTTGAAGGGCAATGGCAAGCCAGTGGGGGTAAGGTCACAAGTAGTGTATATAGGAGTATAAAACCAATCTGCTTCCTCAGGATTGAGGGTTCTAACCGGGCTGGATAAGAGGAATCTATGCATGAAGATCTCAGCAGCAAACATATGGTTAAGACATCTGGGGTCTTTCTGAAGGATTTTCTTGTTGTATTTGCTAGGCAGCTCATACACATAAACTTTCAACCTTCCAACTGGATCATCCTCCAATACATCACCAGCACTTCCTGCATCATTCTTCCATTATGTCAATAGGATAAAGATGCATCAAACAAGATAAAATGCTGCAAAAAACTTATGAAACAGAAATTTAAAGTCATTCTCAAAATCCAATTGGAGCCTTTCTTTTCCAGTTTCCATAATGTAATGCTTGTGAAAAACATTAGAAGAATGTGGAATGTATAGGCAAACACTAGCAGTGAAATTGATATGACTAATGGATAATCATCCTTCATATACAAGTTACAGTATGAACCCTGTATAAAATTTAAATGCAACCACTAATCAACTCAGATTGGACCAAAACTAGTGCCCCCAATCTGACCCTACAACGAAAGTCATCAAAAGAAATGCCAAAAATTCTGAACCTCGAATACTGAACAAAGCAGAATTACAGAATCACTGAGTTTCAACACTTATTCTGAAGTGAAGCTTAATGGAAACAATAAAAGGGCTTGTCAAACACCTGAGCCTATGCCAACCAATGACAGCCTATTTGGGCAAATGTAGCTAAAATGGAACTGCTTAGTGCTTAGAAACCAATTTAAAGCGAACAATAAGAGAGACGTACCTGAAATTCGCTCTGTACGTACATTCTGGTCAGCACCAATTCCCCAAGCAAAACCACAGAGAAAAAGAAGAGCAAGAACCCACATGCGAATTCTCATTTTGACCCACTGAAACCCACTCCCTGAGACCAAATACGACTGAAAATCGAAAAGGGTCTTCCGGTTTTCGTATGAGAGAGGCTGAAAAGGCAGTATATGAAGAGTGTATATGGTTGGAACGTCGTGTGGGTAGTAGTTGGGAAGCTTTCTTAGACTGGGGGTTTTCGAAAACGAATAAGACATGGAGGTTTTCAGGTTAGGATTGATTAGAGAGTGGAATTGCTTGAAGAAACAGTGAAGATACATTTTTCTTTTCTTTTATTTGCTTTCTGATGGAATTGCAGCAAACACGTACAAATCTATGCGGGTTAATGAAAGCTGTATTTGTTTTGCCGGTTTGATGACAAGTCCATTTCACGAGCTTTATGTAATAAAAAACGCGCCAAGCTGTTGTTGTATTATTTAATTAATCAACCTCTAGGCCCTTTCAATATAAGCCAATTTCCGCGCCTTCCCTTTGCTTCGTATTGCATAAACAAAGAAGGAATTGCTACTTTCTTTTAAAAAGATAGGAGTTAAATATAAAAATAATTAACGAGTAGATTTTAATTTGGTTTATTAATTATATAAAGTATTAATTTGATCTATGAACTTTTTAAATTATACCAAAATAGTATAAACGTTAATTTTTATCGAAAATTTAATAAAAACTAGTCATGTATATAGTAAATGACTATATTTTCAGAGGTATTTCAGTTTATTCATCACATTTTCATGCAATCAATTTCATTAATTTTTGTTTTAGTATAACTTGAAAAATTTATAGATCAAATTAAAAATTAATAAATTATTTTTGTATTTAACCAAAAGCGGTCCACAATGCAAGCCCAAACCAAAAAGGACAAGGAACTAGCAGACCCTACTAGCCCAACAACCAAAATAAAAACCCCAGCTTCATGGGAACCAAATAAGGGCACTCAAGCCCAAACCCCAGCCAGCACAGCAATAAAAAACCAAATCTCTAATGAATTCTCACTAAAGAGAAATTATTTTGTATAATTGGTATATTGTTACATAGATCAATTTAATACATCATAATATGAGTGAATAGTATTAATATTATATTAATATTATATTATACTAATATAAATATACCGTTCAATAATATTCTTACACCTAATAGGCTAAGATTGATTACACCATATTTAAATATATCGAATATGTCCAATAATTTTTTTTAACAAGTGAGCCTTCTCTTATAAGCCAAGTTTGAGCTATTAAATTACAAGATCTTAAATTAATAAAATAGATACTTGACAATCAAATAGCTCAAAACTATTCTTATAAGAGAACATCTGTCTAATCTATATTCGATTTGTTTGCAAATCTAATAATAGTAATATTTGTATCACCTCAAAACAAGAAAATAAAATAACATTATAAGTCCGTGATGCGCACACTGCAATTTATAGTAAAGACGGAAATTCTTAGAAACAGAACCTGGTCCACACATAAAATCAAGAATTGACAAGAAACTACTTTCTTCAAACGGGGGTAACCCACTGGGCGCCATTTTCTTATTCTGACACGACACGTGCTTGGTTAGTTGGCCCAATTTCAGTGAGGCCCAAGGTGAATAAGTCAGCCCAACTGTAATCGAACGGGAAACGGACTAAACGGACTTCCATCGACTAACGGAGAAGAAGAGTCAATAATGGAGTTTATTTTATTTTTTTCTCTTTTGCTAGAAAAGTAGAAAGTCAAGAATGGAGTTCAGAAGTGGCCAAAAAAAAAAAAAAAGAATGGAGTTCAGATTGAGCATTCAATTCAAAAGTCTCCAAAAGCGACCTCATGAGTCATCGTCACGAGCCTCATGACTGTTACCACTTTGCTTAGTTTTAACGGAAGGTCCTGAGTCCGTTAAATTCCGTGAGTCGGCAGACCAGCTCATCTTAGTTTTCTCATTTCTCAACTGCCTGCATTTAAAGTCCACAGCCATCTCTCTCTTTCAATATTTATTAAGAATTTGGCAAACTGGGTTTTGTGTTAGGAAGTGTTGGAAGAAAGGAGAAGAGGTTGTTGGTTGAACATATAACAACATCACAAATTTTTTGCTCAAAAAGTATGGAGTCCAATGTGAAAAACAGTGTGAGTATGGAAGCAAATAAGGAAACAGAAGAACAAAACTTGGAAAGCAATGAGATAGAGAAAAACAAAGTGGGAATCATGAGAGCCCTTGTGGAAAGAGAAGATCCCTCCTCCAAGGTTGGAATTAGATAATCTTTCCTACCCTTCTCTGTCCTCTTTCTATTTTTTTTTTCTTTTTTCTCCATCTATCTCTTGTTGGCAATCCTGTTATTAAAATTTATTTGTGATGCTCACAACTTCCTTGGTTTTATCACTTTATCCCAACAACTTACTTGAGTTAGCTTTCACCTTCTCTTTTATCCATTGATGCTATTAGTGCTTCAATTTAGAAGCTAAAAATAGTTGTGATCTCAGATGATGATGGTGATTGTGATTCAGCAAAGGAAATGAAACTGGGTTCAGTTGAATTGTTTTGTGATCAAATTGCCAATAGATATAAGATTTTAGTGTTGATTTGCCAAGGAAAGTTTTAAACTTTGCATATGTAAGTCCTTTCTATGTACAATGTTCTTCAGTCCTCCACTACTACTCAATGTTTATAAAGAAAATTAGTGTTTGGTTTAAAACTTTTGCATACCCAATTCACATCGAGGGCCTTATCTGATTTTAGATTGCTCATATTGCTCATATTGTTCCTGTGTGTGAACAATGCTGGTATGCAGGAAGTGGATGATTTCATGATCCGGAGATTTCTGCGGGCTCGTGATCTGGATATTGAGAAGGCTTCTACCCTGTTCCTAAAGTACCTGAGTTGGAGAAAGTCATTTGTGCCAAATGGTTCCATCTCAGCATCAGAGATTCCTAGAGAACTTGCTCATAACAAGTTTTTTATGCAAGGTGTGGACAAGAAGGGACGGCCCATTGTCGTCGTCTTTGGTGGAAGGCATAAGCACACCAAACTAGAGGAGTTCAAACGTATGCACTACTTTCTTGAGGCTGCATATAATTGTTCTTTGATATGAGAGTATGAGACCTGCATTCTGTTAAACTTGCATGTCACTTGCATTTAGTTTAAATGTCTATCGTTTGCTTTTGCAGGTTTTGTAGTCTTCTGTCTTGACAAAATATGTTCCAGGTAACTCACACATCATTATGCCATTGGATGTTTGTAGTTCAATCAGCTGAATACAACTGTATGGTGAAGTTAATATAGTATGAGATGAGATGTGAATTCCAAGCCAGTTTATCTCCCAGATGGCAGCCATGTCTGATAATATGTTACATTTATCTTTCAGAATGCCAACGGGGCAGGAAAAGTTTGTATCCATTGCAGATCTTGAAGGGTGGGGATATGCCAACAGCGACGTTCGTGGATACTTAGCAGCTCTATCGATCTTACAGGTTCGACTTTCCTTGTTCCATTCCATCAAACAAGATGCCAAATAATTGTCATTCATCTGTTAGGTGAACAAATGCCATTGGATTATGCAGCCTCTTCTGTTCAATTATGGAATTTTTATTTTCCATCTGCTCCTTAAATTGAACATTTAACCTCACCTGACAAGTTAATAATGGATATTTGATTTTTCTGCCTTTCTGGACAGGATTGTTACCCAGAGAGGCTTGGCAAGTTATTTATTGTCCATGCGCCTTACATATTCATGACTGCTTGGAAGATGGTTTACCCATTTATTGACAACAATACCAAAAAGAAGGTAAAGTACTTTGTACCAGGGAAAACACGGTTTTTGCCATTTACTAATGTTCTACCATATTGAAACATAAATGCAGACACAAAATTGCTTGAAGCATTTTGTGCCCCAACAATTTTTCTAAATTGTCATTACTGTCTTCTCAAATATGAGTTATCTAGAATGAGCAGAGGAAGCACACAGAACAGATACATATTTTTCTTTAGCTTAGTTTAACTCAATCATGTGTTTTACCATATATCATTGCAGATCGTTTTTGTTGAGAACAAAAGGCTGAGCTCCACACTGCTCAGTGATATTGATGAGAGCCAGCTCCCAGATACATATGGAGGCAAACTGCCATTAGTTCCTATCCAAGATTGCTAACCTCATGACTCCATTCCTTGCTCTGCTCAGTGACATGGATGAAAGCCAGCTCTAAGAATCTCAGATACATGGTGGATGCAAACTTTCATTAGTTTCTATCCAGGACTGCTAATCCATAGTCGTGAGAAGCAGTTTTCCTTATATGTTCTACAACTTGTAGGCTTAACCTGATAATTAGAGAGATTTACTTTAAATAACAAAGTCTGCATTCTTCCCCCTTGGGCACCTGCCACTTGCAATGCAAGGGTCATATTCTATTCTATTATTTGGAGTTATGGCTACGCTTGTTGTAGTTGTACCTTTTAGCTTGTTATCCGCAGTTGAATGTCTCTCTCTCTCTCCCACCAAAGCTTCTTAAATGAGACCTTTCATTTACAATATATTGAAATGAAATCATCGTGTGTTTACATAATTGGATGCATTTAAATAAGAACCTCTTTTAAGTAATTACAGGGCCAGCCTTGTCATGTTAAATTGGGACAGTCGAGTTCTGATGAACTAGCAGGCAACGCCATGCAGCTTTATAGAAAGCCATTACTCATTAGCCACATGGCCTACAACCAAAAGAATAAGACCAAACTATAACCACATTCAAAAACATTTACACTCGTCACACTCAGATTGCCCAAGATTGGTAGCACATAGGATGGTAGTTGGGGCTTGGGGACCCCAAAGTCCCAAACTAGTCAAAAGAAGCAAAGTGTATTATGGTCTCTATAAAACACACGTTAGTTGTGTAAAATCCTAATCAACAAAACTTTCAAAAAAAAAAAAAAAAAACAAGAGTATGCCCAAGCTTCAATTATTCAATTGAATCAACTCAAATACCATGAAAACTAAACAATGTCAACAAAAATTTAATTGCATTATTCAGACATCGGAACTCCATCTGGCACCGACAGTAGAAACAAAATCCAAATGTATAAAGCATGACTTCATGGGCAAAAAGAAAAAGTCAAATCTGCAAACATCATTTTCCCTGATGTAGAGGAAGCTATAAATTATGAGACCTCACATAAAAATGCTGCACCGGAAAAACAAAAAAACTGCCCAGAAATTCTCATCCAATCAGTAACTTGTTCTCGCTCAAAAAACTGTAAGTGGGTACCTCTAGATTGTATGGTGCAGGCCCCTTGCGGATCCTGCCAGAAATGTCATAGTGTGAACCATGGCATGGGCAAAACCAACCGCCAAAATCACCAGCATTTGGCAAGGGGATGCACCCTAAGTGAGTGCAGACCCCAACAACAACAAGCCATTCTGGATCCTTAACCCTCTCTGCGTCCTGCTGGGGGTCACGAAGGGACTGAACATCAATACTATTAGCCAACTTGATGTCATCTTCAGTTCTACGCCTAATAAAAACTGGCTTCCCTCTCCACTTGACAGTAACAGTAGTACCAGGCTCGATGCTGGATGTGTCAACCTCAAGGGAAGCAAGAGCAAGGACATCTTTGCTGGCAGACATGCTCAGAACAAACTTAAGGATCAGAAGCCGGATCAAGGAGGCATACACAAACCTGCCACCTGTCAAGACGAAATAAGCAAATGCACGCTTGCTGGGGTCACCGGCTGGATATCTTTCATGGTTGGATTCATCATATTCAATTTTTAAAGAAGGATTCTTCACAGCTGCCACAGTAGCTGTGATGTCTGATATCACACCAATGTCATGTCTGGGAGCAAGGGCTTCAGAGGAAAATCCTGGAATGAGGAACCAACCATTCAACAAACAAGTTTCATAGGATATTGAACCTCATGCAAATAAATTTCATAATAACATGAGAAGAAATATCACATTTTCCACTCTATTCGAAATGAGCAAGGTACATCAGCAAGTCATTTTCCAATCAACTTGCTAACTAAAGGCATTATCAAGAAAGAAGATAACTATATTACTACTTTTCAGACTCAGTCACAGAGAAAGAGAGAGTATCAAAAGGCATATGTATGTGTATAATAGACGGACTGATTTCAAGTCAAGTACTCCAAACAAAAGAAGCACAGTTTATTAATGAACCCTCAGTCACAGCAGCTACTGTCCACATTTTTCCCCCAAAAACCAACCTACGTATCTACATATGCAGCAAGTAGCAATTTAATCTAATACCGCACAACACCCAGATCTTGGTATTGTATCCGGGATATCAACCAAACCTGTTTAGTTCCATAATCCTTAAAAGAAATAAGAGTTATTATAAAACAAAAGCTAAAGAGTATAGTTAATAATTACATTGAAAGAAATAAAACCAACAGTTACTCCAGACAAAAACATAGAAACGAAGAAAGAGTTTAACTACATAGACCAAAATTTCTGTCCTTTTATTGTCAATGGCAGACTTCTTTGAATCTCAATAAATGAAGCACAACTTTCCTAAGAAGGGATTTAAAGCACTCTTTCCTGCATATTCTGCTAATTTAATTGAACAATCTATAGCAAAGCAAGGTTCTAAAATTAAGTAGCAACATCAAATTGAAAACACATCGATCCCGAGCAAGCACAAATGAAATGCATTAACAACCCGTAAAAGCTCACGTACGAGTGAGATACCCAATTAAAACTGTTAAATCCCTATTCCAATTTACCAAAAATTGTACTTTAAAAATGATTGAACTGAAAGTGAAAAAGAGCACAGAATCAGAGAAATGAAAATCATATAAGCATCATGTACCAATTTCAATATCTGAATATACAAAATGAGAATCGTGATCAGAGAGAACAATTAGCAGCACACAAACCCTAAACACATCTGAAGAAGAAGAAGGTGGGAGGGGACTGAGGGCTGACCTCTGATCAGAGATGGAAATTGAGAATTGAAGAGAAAGTGATTGGGAGATCTGGAAGGGCCACCGGAGGAGGATGAGTCGTCGTCGTTGTTGTTAACGGAGAGTGGATGGGATCGAGAGAGGAAGGCTGGGGTCGCCTGCGACGACCTCCATGCTGCTGCAGAAGACGAAAGCCTTCTTCCCGCAACTCTTAGCATCTTCTTCTTCTTCCTGTTATCGCTACGGCCTCACCCGAACACCGCTTTCTTTTTGTTTTTCTTTCCAACACAACAAAGCTTTCCTTTGACCGCAGCAAGGTCCAACTCAAACATATATAACATAGAGTTAAGAAAGTTCGCATTTCGCGACTCTTCATGCGTGTTAAAACGGTGACGTTTCCTTCTAAGCCAGAATTTAAATAAATATTTTGGTGTGGTATTGTTTTGTTGTAAAAATAAAATAAAAAATTTATCCTCTATGAAATTAGTTTAAAGATAAAGTGAATTGAAAAATTATAATTAAGGTCAAATAATAATCTACCTTGAGAATATTTGTGTAGGTTGAATAATATGAGTCTAAAAAAAAAAGATTTTTTTTTTTTTGGTTTTTATAAATATGAGGAAATTAAATGATAAAATAAGTAATTTGGAGGTTCCTATAACAACATTCTAAGAGCTTATTTGGTAGTGTTTTTAAAAGCCTTAGAAGAGCTTTTGTTTGTGTTTGGCAAAAAAAAGTAAAAGAGCTTTTGGATTACAAAAGTATTTGTAAGCAATTTTAGGAAAAACACCTATTAAATACTTTCTCATAAATCGCTTCCAAATACATTTACAAAAAGTACTTTGAATTTGCTCAAAAAAATTTAAATCTTTCTAACAAAAATAGATGTTTCTTTATGAATCGCTTCCAAGTATATTCACAAATAGTATTTTGAATTTTTTTTAAAAAAATTTATGTCTTTCTAACAAAAACGCTTATAATGAAAGCATAAGTGAAAACACTTCCACTCCCAAACAATGGCATGTCATTGCCCAGCTATAGGTTACCGGTAAGCTGAAAATGGTTTATCATGTTCATTTCACCTTTTTACTAATTCATATTCACATCAATTCAAATCCCAATGAATCTGAGGCCTTGAAGAGTTATCGAAAACAAAGTAAATTACGCAGCTACAGCTTCATTTTGTTTTCTTTGGTCAATCTACAACTTCATTTAAACTACTAAAATGTTACTCCCAAGGCTTTTTTGTTTCATTCAAATTTGCAACTTCAAGTGAACTATAAACCACAGTTGCTAATGGCACCAGATGTAGCAAATATTGGTAAGCTACTTCTTACTCAAATTCCACAATCCCTTTTACTATATTGTTTTGTTTCTCTTCCTTTTTCCAGTGATTTTTCAGCGTTTAAATTAAAATGAGCAATGACTCAAGATTCTTCAAGGCGTAGCCTATCATTGTTCGAGCATTGCTGCTCTGCTATTCCACAATGTTAGTAGTACAAGAAAACGGTTTCAAAAGACTGCCTGCACAAATTTAAGAACTCCAATTTGATGGTTGTGCTTCATCAACCTCATAGGCTATGTATTGTAATGAACTTCCAGACTCAAATGACTCAAGGCTATAGTATTGTAATGAAATTCCACACTCACAAGACTCAAGGCTACAGTAGGTCATGTTGGTGTTAAAATAACTCAAAACCTACTCATCAGCAGATGCAGTAGAATGATGGGGGAAAGCCGACCACACATCTTCCCATGTCCTCAGTCCCTCGGCTATCTCCTTCACAACAGATGCTGCCTCTTTCACATCAACACGGATTTGATCCTTGCTGTCTCTCTCCCGGATTGTCACTGACGATGTAGTATCAACAGTAATTGCAAAGGGTACACCAAGTTCATCAGTCCGTGCATATCGTTTCCCAATTGAGGTACCTGATCAAAATACACAATCCAACAGTTAACCATAAACTCATAACTCACTGGTAATTTAGTTAAACAATGAAAACAATATGCACTTCCACTTCAATGTGGAAAAGAAAAAGTGAAAATAAAGGTGAATACTCTTTCAAAATCTCACATGAGTTTTAAAAAATATGCACACACAATGAAATCTGTCCAAAATTAGTGACCAACTGTTAACCACCTCCTACCATAAATCAACCATCCAATTATTATAATTTGTACAGGAGCATCCATCAAGTGTGGATATATCAACATGTGATGTGCACTTTCATTCCATATTTCAGTATACAGCAAGGCTATCCTTGCTAAGAAGGATGTCAAAGAAGGTCCTCAAGTGAATCTAGCCCATAAAGTAACTGATAGCATCCTATATTTGCAGATAATTCAAGACACTATATATAACATAGGGATGATTTAAATTCCAAAAAGAATAAAATTAAAAAGAAATAAACCAACCAGGCATCTAGCCAGTGACCTATTAATCCCTACTACATGCAATCATGTAAGCATGCTTATATAAGACAATGCTTACACATCCACACATATCTTCATCTTCACAAGCTACACATCTAACCAGTGACCAGTAAATCCTTACTACATGCCAAAAAAGAAACGGGTAATTTTCTAAATTTCATACCTGTAATGTCAATTTTATGCGATATGCCAGCTGCAGTCAATGACTTGGAAATGTCTTTAGCAACTTCCTCATACTTTTGGTTCTGAACCAGCGGGAAAACTGTGCACTTAATGGGTGCCACAAGAGGGGGGAAATGGAACACATTCAACTGTTCATTCCCAGCTTTACTTGGCCTCATGTAGTATGAGTGCTCATAGAGGCAATATATAATCCGCCCAATACCAAAGGAAGGCTCAATTACTGAGGGCGTGAATACTCTTTGGTATTCCTTCTTTTTCTCCTTTGAAATTGTTACCATATTTTTCTTGATGGACACATTTTTCCCAAGTGTGCAGACATAAAACTCCACCTCCCCTTTTGACTCTAAATCAGCCTTCATTCCCAAAGCTGCTTCTTCATTCATGGCCTGAAATACATAAGATAATAAACAAACACAAAAACAATATTTAATAGAAGTCACAACATGACGGACCAGAAGAGAGTATTCTATAGTTCACCTCCAAAGCTTCAACTACTTTCTTTTGGTTCCCCTTGAAAGCAAGGCCGATCTCTTTCTTTACTGGAGATATAACCAATTTCTGAAATTATAAAACAAGTCAATAATGATGGACTGTTCTTAAAGGCGAGTTATTGTCTTTAGATACTTCATGAAATCATGTTTACTAATAACAGTGATAGTGCACATGATGCACAAAAAGCATTACCTCCACTTCTCTTGGTTCTGAAAATTTTTCATGAGCCACAAAAGAATCACCACTTTTCTCCTGTCACAACACAAAAAACACAAAATACTCTATGAATATATCATTTTCTATAGTAAAGCAGGATATACACTTAACATCACTTTATGTTGTAATTCTTCCCTCCTGATGGTATAAGATTTTAATTCCAAAAAATTAAGGACCTGTTCGTTTACGTTTTACAGCCCCCTTTTTCATTTTGTGGACTAGAAAATGAATGGATATGCGTTCGGTGAGCTTTTTTTTCAAAATCACAAGATTGCATTTTATGGAAACGAATCCAGACTCGCATTTTAAGTTTGAAAAAATCCTTGCCCAAAAAAGTTTGAAACAATCAAATGATGTTTTCACCGTTTCTAGAGAATACAAACCCGATTTGGCAAAACATGGGAAAACGCAAAACAGTCCCTTTTTTTTTTTTCTCTTTAACGCTTCCAGCACGTTCTGTTGTGTTTGCTCATTGAAGTCCTAGTTGGTTTTAGGATTCCTAATCAGTTTAGGAAACTAGAGAAAAGTGTGCACAAGTATTTCCTAGTAGCTTTAGGAAAATAGTTCTCTTTAATATTCCTAGTTGATTTAAGGTTAGATTTAGGAAAGAAAGTTCTTTTCCCTATTCTAGAAGGTTTAGGCTATCCTAATAAGTTAAGAAATGTAATCAGCAGCTTATATATATAAATAGGCTTGCTGGAATTTCTCTTAAGAACATAAGAGACAGAAACAAAAAGGGCCAAGAGTGATAGAGAGAAGGGAAGCTCGGGTTTTTGGGGATTAGTTAGGTTTTTCAATAGGTTCTTGTAATCTCTTTCTAATCTTCATAGTACAGCTGTGACTCTCTAAAGATCACACGGGGACATAAGCAAAGTTAGCCGAACCTCGATAACAAATCTTGTGTGCGTTTTACAGTCTTTGTTTTCTCTTATTATTTGCATATCATCTAAGTATAAGTCCATCAATAATCAAGATCAAAGCACTTAGGGACATAATTCACAACAATTGATATCAGAGCCAGTTCATGTGATTGGCAATGGCAAAGGAAGAAGACGATAGCAGGGTCTCATTTGTTCCTGACAATGGTATAGACAGCTTTTCTCTATGGCAAAGAAGATGAAAAACGTTCTTGTCTCCCAGGGTCTTTTAGCAGCATTTGGTGGCAAGGAGAACAAGTCAACAACTATAGTTGCCGACAAGTAAGACTACATAGATGGAAGGGCTAAGAGTCTGATTGAACTACATCTAGGAGACAGCCTCCCACAGCTAAAGAAACTTGGGAAAATCTGGATAAGATGTATCAAGGGAAGACTCTGACAAACAAGCTAACATTAAGAAGACAACTGTATGCGCTTCGCATGGAAAAAGGTTCAGATTTCAGTGAGCATGTTGCTGTGTTCAAAGATCTAGTCAATGTTTTGGCTAAACTATAATAAACTGGATGATGAAGAGAAGGCCATACTCTTGCTAGGAACACTACCTCTTTCAATGGATCACTTTGCAACCACTCTCTTATACGGGAAGGACACCATAGGAACAGACCAATGCATAGAGAACATCAAATCGTTCATTAAGATGGGCAAGAATAAAGAAGCGAATCAGTCACAAGGTCTCTATGGAAAGGGCAAGGAAAAAGAGAGGGGTTGTTCTCAAACTAGGGATAGTAAATCCAGTAATAAAGGAAGATCCAAATCCAAGGGAAAAGGAAAATGAAAAGATTCTAAGGGTTGCTTCACTTGTTGTTCAACGAATCACTGGAAGAAAGTTGTAAATTCTGGAAAGATTGTAAAATCTGGAAAAATAGAAAGGCAAACTATGCTGCAAGAAACTTAAATACAGCCAATTATGTGACGACAGAAGAAGATGAAAGTGACAGTGATGTTCATGCAGTTTCAAGTTCCGATGCCCCAGGTACTTGGATTTTGGATAGTGGTTGTTCCTTTCATATGTGTGCCCACAAGACTTGGTTTGACACATATGACGAGACAAAGTGTGGAATAGTTGTGATGGGGGATGATTCATCGTGTAAGATCCAAGGTTTGGGATCTATCAAGGTTCGAATGTATGATGGAGTGATTATGACACTTCAAAAAGTCAGGTATGTGCCACAAATGAAGAACCTGATTTCTTTGGGAACTCAAGACAAGACCCATTATAAGTACCATTCTGAAGGCGGAAATCTTAGAGTTGTCAAAGGTTGACTTGTGGTTATGAAGGGCACATTACAGACTAACTATTTATACATGCTTCAAGGGACTACAATCATTAGTGGCACCGTAGTTACTAATGCGGAGCTCTAGCATCAAAGGTTAGGGCACATGAGTCAAAGAGGTTTGCAAGAACTACACAAGAGAAAATTGCTAGAAGGTGTTAGTGAATGCAAGCTGGAGTTCTGCAAATATTGTACACTTGGAAAGCAAACAAGGACTACATTCAAGTTGGCAAATAGTGGAAATCGAAGCAAAGAGGTGTTGGAGTATATTCACACATATGTATGGGGTCCTATGCCGACTATGTCAAAAGGTGGAGCCAAATACTTTGTTACTTTTCTAGATGATTTCTCAAGAAAAGTTTGGGTCTATTTTATGCATGCAAAATATGAGGTTTTCACTAAGTTTAAAGAGTGGAAAGCTAGAGTGGAGAACCAAACTAGGAAAAAGATTAAGTTTCTAAAAAGTGACAATGGCAATGAATATAACAGCAATGTTTTTCTACAATATTGCAAAGATGAAGATATTACAAGACACTTTACGGTAAAGAAAACCCCTCAACAGAACGGAGTTGCATAATGGATGAATAGGACTCTCATAAAGAGAAGAAGAAGCATGAGATTTTATGCCGGTTTGGCTAAGAATTTTTTGGCAGAACCCGTCCATCATGCTTGTTATTTGGTAAATCGATCACCATCAAGAGTTCTTGATTTTAAATGTGCAAAAGAAGTATGCTCTGGAAAACCTATTGATTATTCTACATTAAAAGTGTTTGGTTGTGCTGCATATGCTCATATTCCTAAAGATGAAAGAACCAAACTTAAACCAAAGTCACTCAAGTGTATATTCTTTGGATTTTGAAAAGGAGTGAAAGGATACAAGTTGAATTTAGTCAAGAAGAAGATTATCCTCAACAAAGATGTTGCATTTGATGAGAAGACTGTTGAGCTTATTTTATGTATAATTTTTATCCTTAAAACTATACATTTTTGTCTATGTCTTTTAGCATTTTTAGTGTTTTAATTCTCATTTTTATTATTTAGTTAATTAGTGAATTTTATTATTTTTTGTCATAATTCTTAGATTTTATTAGGTTGCATTTATTTTTTATTTAGGCTAAATTTAAAATTAGAATTTTTATTAATTAGTTTTATTTGTGTTGTAGGTTTTTAAATTGAGAAACCCAAATCAAGAAATGAAGAACAAAAGCCCATCAGCAGAGGCCTAACCCAGTGGAAGCCGAACAGCCACTCACCCAGCAAATGGCCCAGCCCGCTTCATCTCTCTTTCTCCATCAGCAGCCCGGCCCAGCCCACATCTTCAAGGAAGCCGAACAGTCACTCGCCCAAAATCAAATTGGTTTGATTAATCATCCTCTCCTCCAATGATGCAGTGACACGTGACCAGCCATGTTGTTAGGTAAAGACAAGACAAGTGAGGTAAAGAAGACTGTTGTTGAGCACAAAGCAATCTCAATTCCCATTAGTCACAATTTTAGAGATGATCAAGAGGAGCCAATAAATCAAGATAAGCAAGTTGATCAAGTCAATGTGAACGATCAAGAAGAAATAGAGCAACAACAATAGTCACCAGTGCATGCTCAGGTGGAGCAATCACCTGTTTGGATCCAAGACTCCTCGGTTCGTCAAACACATGCGCAAGGATTCCAAAGATGCATAGCACTAGACAAACCTAAGAGAAACGTTTGTCCTCCAAAAAAGTTTGGGTTTGAAAAAGATGTAGTTAATTATGCTCTAAACATATGTGAAGGAGATCCAACTACGTATCAAAAAGCTAATAGAAAGCAGAGAGTGAGAAAGTTGGTTCGTTGCTATGACTGAGGAGATGGAATCTTTGGAAAGAAACTCAGTTTGAGAGTTAGTTTCTAAACGCAAAGATAGAAAGATAGAAAGATTGTTGGCTGTAAATGGGTGTTTAGAAAGAAGGAATGACTACATGAAGGTGAAGCCGTGACGTTCAAGGCACAGTTAGTGGCCAAGGGTTACTCGTAGAAGGAGGGGATTGATTATCATGAAATATTCTCTCCGGTTGTCAAGCACACTTCCATCATGTTGTTGTTGTAACTGGCAGCCCAACAAGACATGGAGATAAGCATATGGATGTTAAATCAGCCTTTCTTCATGGTGATTTGGAAGGAGTCATTACATGCCTCAACCAGTTGGATTTGTTGAAACAGAAAAGGAAAATCTAGTTTGTAGATTGAAGAAATCACTTTATAGTTTAAAGCAATCTCCAAGGCAGTGATACAAGCGTTTCGACTCATCCATGCTGAAAATTGGTTTTAAAAGGTGCTTTCTTGATTGCTGCGTTTACCATCATGTGTTCGAGGACGGTATGATTATACTACTACTACTTTATGTAGATGACATGCTGATTGCATGCCAAAATATGTCAAGAATTCAAATATTAAAGACACAACTGAGTAGTAAATTTGACATGAAGGATCTAGGAGCTGCACAAAAGATCCTTGGAATGCAAATTAGGAAGGACAGAGAAGCATGAAGAATATGGCTGTCACAATCAAGCTACATTCAGAATATATTGGAGAGATTCAATATGAGTGGAGCAAAGCCTGTGTCTACTCCACTTACTGCGCACTTTAAGTTGAGTGTATCATAAAGCCCAACTACAAAAAAAGAGTTGGAAGATATGAAGAAGGTTCCTTATGCACACGCAATAGGGTGTCTTATGTACGCTATGGTCTGCACTAGGCCTGATTTAGCTCAAGTACTAAGTGTAGTTTCCAAGTATATGGCGAATCCGGGAAAACAACACTAGGAAGCAGTGAAGTGGATTCTTAGATATTTGAAAGGTACAAAAAGCTTTGGGATTTTGTTTGAAAAGCATAAAAAGAAAGCAAGTGTGCTAGGCTATGTGGATGCCGATTATACAGGAGACTTAACAAAAGGAGGTCCACAATAGGTTATGTTTTCACATGTGGTGGTGGGCCGATCAGCGGGAGAGCTATGTTGCAATCAATTGCAGCTTTATCTACTACTGAAGCGGAGTATATTGCTTTAGCAGAAGCAGGAAAAGAAGCAATATGGCTTAAAGGTTTAGTTCGTGAGTTCGGCTTCAATCAAAAGTCATTGATGATCAAGTGTGATAGTCAGAGAGCTACTTACTTAGCCAAGAATCAAGTGTTTCATGGAAGATCGAAACACATTGATGTTCGCTATCATCATATTAGAGATTGGGTTGCCTTAAAGGAGGTTCACACAGCAGAAAATGTTGCAGATTGCTTCACCAAGCCGGTCAAAGCAAATAAGTTTAGGCATTGCTTGAACTTAATCAATCTTGTCACATGTTAAGAAATGGGTGGAGCACCTTCTCACTTGAGGTCCATTAAGGCAAGAATACACTTGCCAAGGTGCGGATTCTTGGAGTTCGTTCAAGGTTACTTCAAGAAGTTCAAGACATCTTGAAGGTTGCAGCAATCTTTTCGGTGGTTCAACTCACCAAGGTGGAGATTGTTATGTTTGGCTCGTTGAAGTCCTAGTTGGTTTTAGGATTATAGAGAAAAGTGTGCACAAGTATTTCCTAGTAGCTTTAGGAAAATAGTTCTCTTTAGTATTCCTAGTTGATTTTAAGGTTAGATTTAGGAAAGAATGTTAGTTTCCCTATTCTAGAAGGTTTAGGCTATCCTAATAAGTTAAGGAATGTAATCAGCAGCTTATATATATAAAAAGGCTTGCTGGAATTTCTCTTACGAACATAAGAGACAGAAACAAAAAGGGCCAAGAGTGATAGAGAGAAGGGAAGCTCGGGTTTTTGGGGATTAGTTAGGTTTTTCAATAGGTTCTTGTAATCTCTTTCTAATCTTCATAGTGCAGCTGTGATTCTCTAAAGATCACACGGGGATGTAAGCAAAGTTAGCCGAACCTCAATAACAAATCTTGTGTGTTTTATAGTCTTTGTTTTCTCTTATTATTTGCATATCATCTAAGTATAAATCCATAAATAAGCATGATCAAAGCACTTAGGACATAATTCACAACATGTTCTCCCTTCCTCTATCTGGCTGAGCTCTCCTCTCCATCTCCCACAGCCTTTCTCTCCACAAGAGAGCAGCTCTCTTCTCCAAAGCACAGCCCATATCTCTCTCACCCTCTTCAACAAATTTTGTCAGTGAAAAATGTATGAATCCTCTCTTTCTCTCTTGTTTTTGTTCTTTTTTTTGTTATTTTGTTTTACTAAAATAGCTCTGTACAGATTGGGTTTTCACTTCTCTTTCTCTTTGTAAAGATATATTCTTTCTCATTCTTTCAAAAAAATTCCTGATTATTGCTGAATTATGAGTATAGTATCTTTTCATCTACCTATTTTATGATAATTGGGTTTGTGTTTTTGGGTCTCTGTACATCCTATCTTATAGCTATTAACCCTCTGTTTGGTCTTTGATACAATTGGTGAAAAATGAAACAATTTGACAAAAAAATAAAAGAGAACTTTTAATCCTATGTTATTTGTAGTTTTTCTCTCATGGTATTTGGAATATGCTCAAATGTGCTATAATACAATCTTTTGTTAAAAGCATGTGAACAATCTTTTCCTAATTACAATTCAAAAGGATCTGTTTCTGCAGATGCAAGACAAAGATGAAAAAGAGTTTTCTTGTTTTTTGAGTTCTTATGTGAGCTTAATTTGCTCTACCACTAATGCTAAGAACTTAAGGTTGTGTTGGTTGGTTTTTTTTTTTGTTCCTTTTTGCCTTTTTATTTGCTGATATGATCTTTGGTTCTTATGCATTATAAGTTTTTATACATTAGAGGTGTTTAAGGTGATAATTCTAGCAAAGTGCCTTATGAGTAAACCAAGTAAACACTATCTATGTTTTGCACAGTTGAACTATGATATGGAAATCCTTCAACTATGCTTTGACCTTCTTATTGATTAATTTATAATGAGCTCATCATATAGAAGTTTTCGATTACAACCATGGTCCATTTATAAGGGTTTGTTATTTACACGACCGGGTATTTGTTTGCACTTGGGGTTTCATCTTTCAGATGAACACTACTTGTACTTGTGAATGTGCAATTAAAATTTTCATTTGTATTGGTTGTTGATATGAAGTGTAATCATCTAGTGCAGGATCCGATGGTTCCAAGAGTGAAGGATTGGCTCTAAGACTAAGCCCACCTTAAGGCATTGGTCGACTTTCCTGCTGTTTAGTTATAGGACTGGTTATTAGCTTGGAGGTCATCTCTTTTCAAAGAATGAGTTGTAGTCTAGTTATGAACATCAATTCATTTCTGTATCTATAAATGAATATTGTGTACATCGTGGTTAATTAATAGAAAATCATTCTTTCAAGCTCCACGCTTCTAGCTCTGCTAAATATGCTTTAATTCAGAGTTTGGTTGATATTACCAGCCCTGCTGCATTATATATATTCAGTGACCAAAATTGTGCTGTGACAAGTAGCCATATCTATGGTAAAGCAAAACAGTTTTGTGTCTTAATGTGTCTCAAACTGGTTATCATTTTTTTGTGCAACTTTATATTTGTGATGACACTATGACAAAGATTTCTAAAGATTTATATTTATGTTAGATTCAATTTTGAAAGACAAGATGATGCAATATATATCATGTGTTAGTCACTATGTTACCAGTATATTTTCTTAAAAAGAGGTTCAAAATATTGCTCTTCATTTTCATATATTAGTACCAGACACGTTTTCGCTGTTTTTATTCTCCTAAACTGTTTTTGAATTAAGCTACCAGACGCATTCTCATATCTTAAAAATACAAATTCATTTTCTTCTTTTCATTCTGCAGAAATATTTACGGAAATCATTTTGTAAAACGTTATTCCAGACGGGCCCTAAGTTTTTAAAATTCACATTTCCGATACTACATAACAAAAAGACTACTAAATGAAACAACAACAAAAAACCAATGAATTTATTTCTTAAAATCTACCATCTCAGCATAATGATTACTGACAAAGTAGAATGTAGTATCATCTAGTCCTATTCTTTAGCTTTTAAAGTCCATCAAGAAAATCTAACAAGTCCTTACCGAATGAGCACGCAAGTCATACGCAGACCTATCTGCAATACCAACACACTCAATCCAGCCATAGGAACTCTCAATCTCAGCATCCCAGCAGTCAGCAGCATAGTGAGCCATTTCATTTGCCAAGTGCTGCCGAAACCTTAAACGGCTTTTGTCTATACCCAAGCGAGTGAGAAAAAGATATACTCTCCCAATGAAGTAGCCAAGAGTTTCATTGTTGACAGTTCCCTAAATGTTGTTAAACATAGCAAGGTCAAGGAAAGAAATGCAAAAGAACAAAAGAAGGTAAACTAAAATGTGATAAAACCCAACCTTAGCTACTGCTTCACCCAGTAGGATTGTCTTTGCAGATTGGCCAGACATTTGTTCTTCCCTTGGGAACATCAGAAACTCTAATTTTGCAACCTCAGAGAATTTCGGGTGAGATTTGTCTTCGGGATCAACAAAGTGCTCAATCTCCGCTAGTGTGAATTCACGGACTCTCAAAAGGCCTTGGCGAGGAGATATCTGCACATATAGCAATAGGTACGGAATTGATTATGGATCCAACAAAAAACACACGATTATGAATCCAACGAAAACCACAAGCTGGACCTTCCATAATGGATTAGGTCAATGGCACTTAACAAGAGTAATTGATACAAACCACTGGGTAGTAAGAGAGCAGAGCATTCTTATATTGGTAAAAAACAAAAGAGAGTGAAAGACCATATATTAGCTACACAAGATTCTCAGTTCCACAACCATTTCTTGACACAAGCAAGTATGTGTATGCCCAGACAGAAAGCAGGCATAATCTTACTTTAGAATCATAAGAGAAGGATTATGACCTCATTTCTAAAGGCCTGACCAATTTGAGCTGCAGCAAATGGGAGCTTGTTCCCATTGTAATAGTACAAGTCCTTAAAATTCACAAAAATGCCTTGTGCAGTTTCTGGACGCATGTACCTGCAGTAGATGACATACTATATAAAATAGGGAATTAAGGGGGGAGAAAGAAGAAACAAAATCTCTCAAATTCTTTGGATATTGATTATGAACAAAACCATTATAGAAACAAATAGTACATATTGTGTTTTATGTGTTTGAATGCTCACCCAGGGCTCAAGCCAGATGGACCAATTGATGTTTGAAACATTAAGTTGAATGGATAAGGATCTGAAAGAGGATTCTTTGTGTCGGGGGCTGTGATCCCATATTCCTTGATCTTTGCACCTAGCTCTTCAGCTGAGAGGTCGTCTAATACTGCAAGTATATGCTTAAGTTCTGCGGCCTTCTCTGCAGTAATGCTGAGGTCCTTCTGAAGCTTCTCGTTGCAGCAATCCTTGAGCAAGTGGTCGGCCCGGTAGCAGGTCCCAGTTTTCTCATCCTTAACCATAAGATCAGTAAATTTATCCACATGCCCAGATGCCTTGAGAACCACCTCAGGTGTGATACACGGGCAGTCAACTTCCAACATGTTCTCCTCTAGAACAAAATGCTGCAAAACAAATAGAATAACACTAAAACCAATGATTACGCATTCCTCCCCCTAATTTGTGATCTTCTTAACAGCTCCTCACTTAAGAGAGTATGATATATCAAACCCCTAACTCATTGTAGCTCTTACTTTTCTTCTTTCTCACTCCTAACAATTATTGAATGCGTCAAAAGTTTAGCTTCCATAAATTTGTGAAACTAAATCACTCATAAATGCCATTCAGCTTCTCATACGCAGATTATTGAATTAAAAATATTAGCTGACAGACGAAATGCCATTGATGAAACGCAATCTAACACTTGGAATCATATTTAATTTACGCTTACTTGATTTATAGCATTGATTTACACGCATTAGTCTATCCAGGTTTCATCTCCAACCCAAATAAGCTAGTTAAACCCACACAACACCAGTAAAGGCACAAAGCAATTAAGTCAAACCAACCTGACGCCAATACGCAAGCACATTGGACTTCACAGAGCAACCTGGCGGCCCATAGTCATACAACCCAGCAACCCCGCCATAACACTTGAAAGACGGAATGTAAAACAAACGCCGTTCGAGAGTATTAGCCACAGCTTGACGGAACGCCTCCTTGTTAACGGAGCCACCGGCGCTGCCCACGGTGGCTTGAAGGTCCTTCTCGATCGAAGCCTTCGAGAGCTTCAGCGCGTTCAAGGCCTCAATGGCGGCGTCAATTTCCGGCTTGGCCGCGCGGGCGGCTTTCAGAGCCCGAACCTGGTTGCCTTGGCTCTCCACCTCCGAGAGCTTCTGGGCAAGGGATCTGCGGAGCGAGTCCTCGGAAGCAGCCGCCATTGCTGTGAGGTAGCGCCTGAATGAGAAGGGAGCTGGAGATGGTGATGATGCTAGAGCTTTGGGTGAGTAGCAAGAAGTGAGCCGATTGAAGAAACGGTGACCAAATGAAGTTGATGAGGTTATGACATTGAGAGGGTGCATGCGAACAATTTACCCAGTTTTGGTGTTTTTAGGGTTTTAAGAGGGTGTTTGCTAAACTCAACAAACTCGCGCGCGATAAATCATGTTGGCCCAACAAGCTTTTGGATCGATACATTGGACGGTATAGACTTGTGGTGACTGATGTTGGGTTGAATTTCTGGGACATTCCAATCTTTTTTCATTGTCAAACTTTTATAATCTAATATGGGCTTTTACTCCTTCCATTCGTGAATTTTTATTTTTGGCAAACTGTATTTTAGTATCTTAATTTTGGAGTCTATTGCAAGTTGATACCCAATTTCAAAAATTTGGTTTAAGGTACTTCAATTTTAGAGTTTTGGCTTTAAGTTACTTCAACTTTAGAGTCTTGGCTTTTAAGTACTTTCGTTAAGTTTTATGTTCATTGCTCTATTAAATGATGACGGTGTATGCCAACTGACCCAACAAAAATAATAGTATAAATTATAATTTAGTACCTTAATTTTATATGTTGTTTCAATTTACTATTCCAAATTTGAAAACTTATAAAAAAGTATCTCAATTTTTATTTTGTGTCAAAATAGTACCTCTGTTAGCTTTTATGTCAAATAAATCGTTATCTTCTGACGTGGCAGGGACATTTTCATCTATTTTCCCAATTTTAATACAAATTTTTTAAAAAATAATTAAAATTTTAAAAAAAAAAAATTNGCTGGGTGGGGGAGGGGAAGGGATGGCTGAGGGCAGGGGCGGGGGCTGGGGGGAGGAGGGAGGGAAAAAATTAAAAGTTTTAATTTTTTTATTCAAAAGTTTTTAAAAATATTATTATTTTTTAAATGTGGGTAAAAAGACGAAAATATCTCTGCCACGTCAGCATATAACGGTTTATTTGATTATAAAAACTAACGGAGTTACTATTTTGACACAAAGTGAAAGTTAAGGTACTTTTTGTCAAATTTTTAAAGTTTGGGTACTAAATTGAAAATTAGTGTATAATTGAGGTACTTACAAATAATTTGCTCAAAATAATAATATAAAAAAAAATCAACCAAAAAGAAAAAGAAAAACTAGAAAATCCTTCATCATTGTGCATATCGCATATCCCTCGATTAATCCCCGAATTTTTTTCCTTCTTTTGCTACTCTCATCATCATCTTCATCTACGACGATGACAGTCCCACCAATCAAGACGACGCCACTTCCGCCTCCGCATCTTGGTTCGAATGAAAGGCATCGAGATTCAGATCTGTCGGCTTCTTCATCTTCATCATCTTTCTGTCAACCTCTGCATTTTCAGTGGGTTCATGTTGACTTCTTTGTCTTCATCATCTTCTTATTGAGTCTCGTCCTCGATCAAAAATATGAACATAAATCAATGGTGGCTGATGGTGGTGGAGGAGGAGGAGCACTTGCAAGGTCGGCCTTGACTTTTGGAAGGCCTAGGGACGAAAATCTAAATTGGGCCTCTCATTTTAGTTGTACAAAAAAAAAAAAAAAAAACTTTTGCAAAACAATTCACAATTGACAATTTAAAATTAATGCATAATAATACTGTCATTAACAAAAAAATTAAAAAATTTAGAATCAATACATTATCTTCAATATGAATACATTCAATTATCCTCAATGATGCCAATAAACTATGACAAAAAAAAATAGCAACAACAACACGCTTTTTCCATTAGCCTCAATAATATCCAAGTTATGAGCTATGACCACCTACAAAAGCAAAATAGTAGTAGGGTAATAGTTCCAACAGCAAAACATCACTGAAAACATCTTCTTCTAACAATTCTAGAAGCAAAATCATCAATAACAGTTTCAAATTCAAGTTTTTCCAACATATTTCTTTCAATACATAAGATGGTCAATCCATTTAACCTTTCGTGTGACATAAAAGACCGCAAGTAAGACTTTAGCATTTTTAATTTTCAAAAACTTAGATGCCACAGTCACAAGAATAATCAAGAATACCCTATAAGTAATAGATACATTTGGATAACATTATGAATTCTTTACATACTCTAAAATTTTAATGGTTGACATTGTTTTATTTTCTAAGGCCACTTGTAACACTTTCAATTCAAAAATTAAATCATTTGAATCAACATCAGACAAGTTATTATGTTTTAGAACAACCTCTAAGTTAACATAACATTTTTCAATTTATTGTCATCTAATTCAGTTAACTTCTTTGAATGAAACAAGAACCAAAAAATACCTTCATATATTTCCAACTGTTCAAATCTATTATTTCATGAAGTAAGAACAAGATCAACAACAACCATCAAATAATCAATTCCAAAAGCTTCTTCAACTAACATTGGGCCTTTTATTAATGATGGACCAACAACTTTTTTTTTTTTTCAGCATAATTTTTTTAAAAAATATATATTAATATATATAATATACAAAATTGGGGGGGCCCTTGAAGGTGGGCCTTAGGCGATTGCACTCCGTGCCCCCTTCAGGGGCGACACTGAGGCGACTGAGCACTCGCACATGACTAAACAATAAGAAAAAAGAAATAGAAAAAGAAGAAGAATAATAATAAAAAGGAGGGAACATGAACAAACTGATCCTTACTCATTTCTTCAACATTTATCAATCATATCTAAATAAAATAAAACACTAATTTAATCACTGGGTTTTGATTAGAACAGAGATTTTAGATTGAGGGAGATGAAGATGATGATGATGGGAAGAGGCAATGAGTGTGGGGTGATTGATTTACAATATGTTTTTTTAATTTAATTATTGGGTTTTAAGTTTTTATAATTTATTTTCTATTTTTAATTTAATTTAATATTATTTATATTACATGGCATGGTTTCATGCCATGTGGCATTTTTGTTGGGCCATTTGACATGCCACGTCATCATTTAACGGGACGATGAACAAAAAACTTAATGAAGGTACTTAAAAGTCAAGACTCTGAAATTGAGGTAGCTTATAACCAATTTTTGAAACTAGGGTATCGACATGCAATAGACCCTAAAGTTGAGGTATTAAAATGCAATTTACCTTTTTTATTTTATAGGGATTCTATTGACACCTCATACTTGTTTTTTAACACCTCTATTTTTTATTATTTTATTGATAATTTTATCTTATTGCAAAATGACTAAAAAGTTATAACTTTGAAACCCTCACTCCACCTGGATCCACCTATCTCATCCTCACCCCCCGGCTACTTACCCCCGACTACCCCTACCCCCCTAAACCCATATGTCATAGGCCCAAAGCCCATTGCCGACTCCTCTTTCCTTTTCTCTCTTTCTCATTCTCGGCCTTACCAACTAATACTTCTACAGTTCTAATCCTACCAACGCATATTTTACACGTGCTTAAATTATTTCCTTTTATGAAAAATTAGTAAATACATTCCTTCTATTTCTTTATTTTGTCAATATACTTTCCATACTTTATAAGTGTACAATAACATTCAATGTATTGACAATTGTATACTATCTCATTTTGAGTAAATTTTGGTAATAAAATCTAGCATCGTGCATGCTATAATCTACTATGTGTTTTTTTTTTTTAGGTTAAAACTTTGTGTATTTTTACCTTTCAAATGAAATAAATAAAAGCATTATCAGTAAAAACACTAAGCAATCGCAACCAATCTAAACATTGATTCCATTAGAAAATAATAATAAATTGTAATATATTGGATAAGGGTCATTAAAATTAAGCATTTTCTAATTTAATATAATTTATAATTATCAACTTAATCATAAAACCAAAAAAATGTAATTAATTGTTATATAATTACATAAGTGATGGTTTGCATTCCGTTGTCACACGTAGTAAACACTTGCATAACATTAGTGTACGTGATTGAGTAGTGAACACGAATATTTATAAAGGACTAATAATCATTTGGTCTAGTAGATGACACATAGTCTCCATTTGTCGGATTAAGTCTTGAGTTCAAATCTCATAAATAATAGTTGATTAATAAAAATTATGAAAAAAAAAATGCATAAAGGGTGTCCTATATAGGTAAGATGTAGCTCAACACGACCATCCATTCGTGCTCGTGCCTTAAACATACCCTTTTTTTTTTTTTCTTAAGGACTTACTATATGCTATTTTTTCTACATAATTAAATTCTAACATTTTGTTTGCTTTAAAATTGGGTTTTCTAGCTAAAAAAGTTTTTTAAAAATTAAGAAATAAAAATAATACTAATGAGTCGTGCATAGTTTGAGTCCATTTCACACTCATGCTCATGCTTGGCCCTTGTTGTGTTGTGCTTGTGTTCATACTCATGCTCGTGCTCATGTTCGTGCCTAATGCACTCATTCCACCAAAATTCATTATATCAATAATTACTGCTCCAGTTTTCATATGTTATGTAAACAATTATGTTTTGATTTTCAAACTTGATGGTTTGCCTACAAGTGGAGTGGAGTTATTTTAGTTACTACATTTAAATAACGACCCAACGATTGAACTGTTATAATGCATATCTGTGCTTTAAAAGTGACGCTCATAACAAGATTCACAACCTTAATAATTAATGCTTCAATTTGTCAATGCTACATCAATAGTTATTATTCCCATTTTGAAAGTTGATGGATTGCTAACTTGTGAAGTGTAGTTATACTACAGTCAAATAAGGACCCAACGGTTAAATAACTAACCAATTGTTGGACTGTACGCATTTATTTCAGTTGGACTATGCAGTTATTTCGGTTGGACCCAATGGTTGGATGGTTGGATAGTTGGACGGTTGGATTGTTTGTAGTTATTTCAATTATTTTGGTTTGATGGTTGGATTGTATGCAGTTATTTTAATTATTTCGTTGGACGGTTGGATTGTATGTAGTTATTTCAGTTATTTTGGTTGGATGGTTGGATTGTTGGATGTATGCAATTATTTCGGTTGGATGGTTGAATTGTATATAGTTATTTTAGTTATCATAGTTAAATAACAACCCAACAGTTGGAGTGTATGCAAGCAAATACGTTAAAACCGTCACTCATTTCAAGATTTGCTACCTCAATAATTCATACTTCGCTTTCTTATATTACATCAATAATTATTATTTTGGTTTATGTAATTAATAGATTACTAACATTGTAGTTGTTATAGTTAAATAACGACTCAACAATTAAACTGTTACGATGCGCACAAATACTTTAGAAGGCGGCTTATTTCAGCAAAATTGACTACTTTAATAATTAGTGCTTAAACTTTCTAATGTTAAATTAACAATCGATTGTCCAATTTCCAAAGTTAATAAATAAATCATTTTGTAATCAATTTTTAATTATAAAAATTTGACAAGCTCTTAATACATTATTATTTTTGGTGCCTTATTTTAAAAGTTATCCTTGAAGACTATTTAATCAGACCGAAAACTAACAAAATTTACAGCATATGATTGTGTTCGAATTTTGTTTACTGGAAATTTTAAAGTAATTTTAAAATTTTAATGTTGAAATTTTAAAGTAATTGAAATTCTTCCCTAATAGCCAAAAATAAAAAATAAAGAATTAATTATCCTAGATTACCTTTTACTTATTATTTTTACTCTCCACTACACCAATTAATTTTATTTAATAACAATGTAAGTTGCAGCGTAGGTAACTTATTTTGAAATTTGATCAATTGTCATTTTATTTATTTATTTTTTTTCTCTCTCTCTCTCTCTCTCTCTCTCTCTCCCCTCACTATGTCTCTCTTCTCTTTCCTCTTCATCATCTTCTTGTTCTACTTCTTCGCAGAGTAAGCACCTCTGGAACGAACACCACCACCACGAGCAGCGTTGTTGCCAACGGCCTTGAAAATCTCAACGCCGACCAAGAAGCAATGGATCTACTCCGAGCTCGATCGAAGCCTTTTGGATCTACTCTGACCACTCTAGCTTCTCTTCGATTGGGTATGATCACAGTTCGTGGTAGACTCCTACTTTGATTTATTATCAGTAGAAAGTTCTTGATTTTTTTTTAAGCTCACTTTCTGAAACTGCAATTTCTGGAATGTTGTATGTGAACTGAAACTGTAGTTTATCAGAATTGCAATTACTAACTGCTGTTTCTGAAACTGCAGTTTATTAGAGTTGCAAGCTTGCAGTTACAGTTACTAATTGCAAGTAAAACAGCAGTTTATTGCAGACTTGCAGTTGCAGTTACTAATCGCAGCTTCTGAAAATTGTAGTTTATTTGGAATTGCAAGATTGCAGTTGCAGTTATTAATTGCAACTGTAGTTTTTTTTTAAGCTCAGTTCTGAAACTGTAATTTCTAGAACGCTGTAAATGAATTGAAACTGCAGTTTATTAAAGTTGCAACTACAGATCATGTGTAGATGCAGGTGAAACAAGGTTGCGTAGGAATCTAGCAAGTTTGTAGCATATGGCCCGCAAAAGAAAAATTAGCTGTTAGATTTTTATAAAATGTAGCCCGCAAATAAATAATGTAGCTTTAAATGTGTTTGATTAAAAAATAAAATTATCGGTACCTGTTTATTAATAGACTAAAAAATAAAACAGTTATAAGTTTATAACATTATCTCTTTTTATCTTTTTTGGTAAATATCTATGCCCAGATATTTTCTGTTTTTGTGGTGCATTAATGTTTTGGAGCGTGAAAATTAAAAGCTGGAAACTTCCCATTTACGGTGGACAACGAAGAAGAAGAGGGAAAATAAAAAAATTCAAAAAGTCATACAAAAAAATGTTCAATTTCGAAACCCGCTTTTTTCTATAAAACGCATTTCTCACTATCAGAGAGAGTCACAGACTCAATTCAGAAGTCAAACACCAGCCAGTCAGTCACCGATCCCCTCCTTATCCTTCAATGGCCGACGTCGCTACTGTTCTCCCCTGCGACGGCGATGGCCTTTGCATGGTATGCAAGACGAAGCCTTCGGCGGAGGAGGCTCTCACGTGCAAGACATGTGCCACCCCCTGGCACGTGGCTTGCCTTCCCGTCCCCCCCCAAACAATGGCCGATGCTCTCCAGTGGAACTGTCCCGACTGCACCCCGACGCCTGATCAATGCCCGATCGCCGGAAAGCCGATCGGCGCCGGGAGATACAGCGATCTGGTGACGGCGATCAAAGCCGTCGAGGCGGACGGGACTTTGACCGAGCAAGAGAAGGCGAAGAAACGCCAGGAGCTGATGTCTAAAGGCAAACTGCCGTCCAATGGCGAAAGCTCGAATCCCGACAAGGAGAAAATCGACGGCGGTAATGATTTGCTCGGAACTCTCGGTGAGGCCTTGAATTGTTCGTTTTGCATGCAGATTCCGGAGAGACCTGTTACGGTTCGTACGCAGTCGTTTTGATTTTGAAAAGATTTTTGTGTTGCTGAATTGTCACCCGCATTCTTAATTATGGTTTTGAAGAATTATCACCCCCATCCTCCCTCTTCGGTGTTTTACTGGCGGATGGACTACCGTTGGATTGATTCTCTCTGTGTTGATGCTTTGTTGTTTTGTTGCTTCAGTACTGCTTCTTTTGTTTTCTCTGTTTGCAGGCTTCTTTTGTTTCTCTGTTTGTAGGTTGTCGTTTTATCTCTTTGTTTGTTCCCTTACCTTTGTGGCTTTTGATTAATGCAATTGATTTTCACCGGGCCAAAAAAAGAGTTTTGAAGAATTGTGTTGATGGAGTTCACTGTTTGTTGATTTCAGACACCTTGCGGCCACAACTTCTGCCTCAAGTGCTTTCAAAAATGGGTTTCGCAGGGGAAGCGTACATGTGCAATTTGTCGCCAATCAATCCCAGCCAAATTCGCTAGCCATCCTCGAATCAACTCCGCGCTGGTCTCTGCGATTCGTATGGCAAAGCAGCCAAATCCCATTCCCGAATTGGAACAACGACCCAGAGTTTACCATCACCTTCGAAACGAGAACCGTCCTGACACAGCTTTCACCACAGAGCGAGCAAAGAAGCCCGGAATGGCCAATGCCTCTAGTGGAAGAATCTTTGTGACAGTGGCTCAGGACCACTTTGGGCCCATTCCTGCCGAAAATGACCCGGAGAGGAATCAGGGGGTTTTGGTAGGAGAGTCTTGGGTAGATAGGGGTACGTGTAGGCAATGGGGTGTTCACTTTCCTATGGTTCCTGGGATTGCCGGGCAGGCAAAATATGGTGCCCAGTCGGTGGTTCTGTCTGGAGGCTATGAAGATGACGAGGACCATGGCGAGTGGTTTCTTTACACAGGGAGGTAATATAATTGTTATAATTATAAATATATATATTATGATAATAATATTAATGTTAACGTTACAAGTTTTTACCTAATCTTTATGTTGAACTGTACAGTGGGGGAAGAGACCTTAAAGGCAATAAACGTACAAACAAGACTCACTCTTGGGATCAGAAGTTTGAAGCAGTGAATGAGGCACTAAGAGTAAGCTGCCTCAAGGGTTATCCTGTTCGAGTAGTTAGGTGAGTTTTGTGTATATTCTGAATGGTTAGTATTGTCTTCAAATACATTTTTTCTTATTAAGAAACTGTTAACAACAAAGTTGAAATATTATAATGATTTTGTCTTTAATCTTTATTTGGTTGATTCTTGTGTTTTTAGCAAACATTTTCTTCTTTTTGAGTTATTCATTTGGGCAGATCCCACAAGGAGAGGCGCTCCTCTTATGCTCCACAAAAGGGACATGGACTAAGATATGATGGGGTTTACAGAATTGAAAAATGTTGGCGGAAATTGAATAAAAAACAAGTAAAAATATGCCCATTCTTGCAATAGATTAGTTTAAAATTATCATTCAAATTTTGATTTTAGCTGAATATGTATATTAATAGAGTTTTATTCTCTTAGGGTTTTAAGGTATGCAGATATCTTTTTGTTAGATGTGACAATGAACCTGCCCCTTGGACTAGGTATGTTATGGTGAATCCTCGATTCTCTGTCTCTTTTTCTCCCTCTTTCTGGTTATCTCTTTATTTCTCTCTATGTGCACTCTCAACTCAACTTTTGACAAATCTATATACAGTGATGATCATGGAGATCGTCCAAGGTCTCTGCCAGTTATTAACGAGTTAAAGAATGCCACTGATTTAACAGAAAGAAAAGAATTTCCTTCATGGGACTATGATGTAAGATTGTTTCATTGCTACTTGATTATGGTTGTTGCTATGTTGTTTTTTATTGATTTAAGGATATACTAAACATATTATTGTGCATCTCAGGCGGAAAAAGATTGTTGGATATGGAAAAAGCCTCCACCACCTAGCAAGTGTCGGGTGGTTAGTGAGTATTCAAAAGATGAGAAAAAAATGAGAAGAGGCAGACAGCGAAAACAAAATTCTGTGAGAGAAAGGCTTCTGGAAGGTATAGCTTTTTGATACACTATGTATTTAATTCCTCAAGTTTTATTATTTGTACTCTGTAATCAGTATAATACCTTGTTTTCTTTTTCTTTTTCACCATTATAATGCCTATTGGTGTGTTTGCTGAGTAAATTTGCTGATGCAGAGTTTAAATGCCACATATGTGGGGATGTTATGACTCTCCCAATTACTACACCGTGTGCTCACAACTTTTGCAAAGCTTGCATAGAGGGTGCCTTTGCTGGTATAAGTCTAATGAGACAAAGGACATGCCAGGGTAGACGAACATTGCGAGCGCAGAAGAACATTATGAAATGCCCATGCTGTACAACTGACATAGCTGATTTTCTTCAAAATTTACAGGTATGGCATGCTGTTTTGTTACAAAGACTATTGTATTGTCTTATGTGTAGTTTATGTTGCATGTATATACTTGGATACATCTAATTTGAACCTCAATTGGTAACAAAATATACAAATATGTTGAGGCAAGTTTGTTCCCATCACAATGTTTGGTGGTGTTTTAGCTATTTTATTTGTTTTTCCTACTATGTTTTTAGCTCTAATAACTTATTATTATACAATTTTCCTCATGTTTTAATGCTAAACACTGTTTTAATAAATTTCAATTTTTCCATTGATGTGTTTTTTTCTTTATAGGTTAATAGAGAGCTCATGAAACTCATAGAAACACTAAAGCACAAAGCTGAAGAGTCAAAAGAAAATGAAGAGTTAAGTGAAAGTACTGATGACTCAAATGAAAATATTGATTTGATTGCTAAAGAGGAAGATGAACAACACGATGAAGAGGAAGAGGAATATGAACAAAGAGAAGAGGAAGACATTGATGCATTACATGAGATGCATGATTTGGTTGTTGAGGATACTTTAGAAGATGCCAATGAAAATATTTTGGCGCCCTATACTGAAAATGCCAACAAGAAAGAACTACAAGCAACTGTAGTAGAGAAAATGAATCGGACTTGTAAGCGTCAAAATCCTAACTATGGTGAAAACGTGTTGGATGTTGGTGTAAGGACTAAAGACAAGAGGGGTAAAATGGCGGCACCAGAATGATTTGATTCACTATCAAGTTTGCTTTATGAATCGGCAATCAATCCAATTTTTTTTTTTTTTTAATCTTTAGGAAATGGGGTCTTTAGCTCAAGAGTGTTTCTTTGCAAGTTAAGCATTTATCCTAGTCAATTGTTGTAATTTAAAAAAAATAATAATAATTTGCCATTATATTTTTCTTGGCATTTGAAATTTAGATGTAATAGTCTTAATGTTGAAGTTTTGGAATTTGGAAGATCAAAATTGCTCTTTTCTTTATCACAATTAATTTATGCAATACTCTCTATAAAGTCATATTGAAAGTGATTGTGCAAAGATTGTTCCTTTGGATTGAAATGATATGGTTTCATCTGGATATAAGCAAGCTCAAAGGGACCATAAGAATGTGAAGAATTTTGTAAATATGTAAGTAGCTTTAGACTAGTGCCACAATCAAGATGCTGTATTGTACACCACACTTTGCGTACAGGCTATGGTCAGAGGCTTGTATGGTATTATCTACCTCAAAATTTTATCTTCAGTAGAATTATATAAAGTACATTGCCATAGTGGCTCATATGCTAATTGAGATCCTGACTAAACTTCTGTTGCTCAAGCGTCTCAATCAAGGTCTTCTTTTCATCTTCAGGCAGAGACTGGAATATGAAGACAGACTTGTCACCAATGTCATCCTTGAAAGTGAAAGAAAGACAGTTCATTAGCAAATGAAATGGCCAAATGGGCATTGATCTCAATTGGTAACAAAAAATAAAAAGGAATTTTCATTCAGTTAAGCCAATTGGGAAACTACCTTAATGGGTTGAGTGAACTTCCTTCCAGCAAATAATACAAACAGGGCCATCCATGAACCGAGCAAAGAAAGCTTTACTCCATCGTCCATCAAGCCACTCTGTGTTTCAAATGCACAAACTTCAAAGGGTTTAACTTCTAAAGGGATCAATTTGAAGAAGATACATGCAAGAATAGTAGTATACCAGGTGCCCAAGAAGAATGATGGGTATAATGAATGTGAGAACTCCAGCTTCCAGCTTTCCATAGCAGAGACCTGAGATAATAATAAGTACTCAGTTTAAAGATTACAAGTGAGCAAGAATGCAATATAGAACATATTCATAGCTCTCAATCTCTCATCACCTTCCTTGAATACTAATCCTGTGAGTGCTGCAAACAGAGGACCAACAAACCACACAGCTGTTGGGTTATCTACAACATATTGCACCAAGCCCTCTCCAGCTGGTCTAGCTAAGCTTGCATAAGTCGCCAACGACCCAACAACACCAAGCCCCCAAAATGCTTGAAGAGTGCGCTTAATTTCAGTCACATAGATGTGAATCAGAAACAATGACAATCCCAACCCCCCAGCTCCAATTGCATAGAAGAAATCGAGGTTATGCTTAACAAATTCAGTTGCGAAGAATGTGTCAGGCAAAAAGGCAGCAGAAGAAGCAACTACAAATGATGTAGCAGCAGTCACTAGTCCTGACCTGTACAGAATCACCTGCCACAACCCAAAATAGGAAACTGGGTTTAGATGGAATTAGCAGTGATTAATTATTGATTAGAATATTATTATTATTCTATTATTGGGAAAGCAATTAGCAAGTGTTACCTCTCGAACGTCGGTGGAGTCGACGGTCCAAGGACCATAGATTCCCTGATAAACCGTCTGAGCCAGGGATGTCGGAGACTGAGAGCTTTCGCCGACAGCCTTGCACTTGAAAGATCCGACCCGAACCGAAACCGGGGCTGAACTTGAACTAGAAAAAGACAGAAAAACCTTGGAATCGCTATTTGTGTTGATGAGCTTTGCAGCGGGAGGAGTGACGATGGTTGCAGTTGCAGACAGACACAACATTTTTGAAGCCATGTCGGACTCGGAGTCGGACAAAAAAATAAAATTGGGTAATTAATGCAACTTCACCACCAAACTGCTTGCTAATTTCGGATGCTAAGATTCTGCGACCATTGGCTCTATTCGGATGTGTGGACGCCACGAGAGCAGAGTACGTGAGGTGAGAATGTTCCTGAAAAATCTTTCAGCTTTGAGCTAAAACATTAACTATGTTTACTTGTAGCTTTTCAGCAGCAATGTTGAGATGGCCGAGTTGGTCTAAGGCGCCAGATTAAGGTTCTGGTCCGAAAGGGCGTGGGTTCAAATCCCACTCTCAACATTCTGGCTTTTTATTTCCGTCTTTCGTTCTTTTCAAACGCATACGGCCCAAAAGGCCCAATTATACTCATCAGCTGTAATGGGCCAAATGGTCCAGAAGATAAAGTCTTTGAGACTTGAATTGGGTCAAGTTGGAGCAGTCATTTTTCAATGTTTCATTGAATTTTCTTGTTTTCATTTCTATTACTCCACAAAGTAGATTTGAGCTTTCTTTTCCTCTTTGTGAACAGATTGGAAGCGTTAAGAAACGAGAAGCCTAAATGCTAATATAAGCAAACTAGAAAGCATAGAAAGGGGGCCCAAACATGTAGGCCTTGAACCAAACTGAAATCTAGAAACATGAAATAACAGGAAAGCCCATTGAGAAAGGACAGCCATGAATATAGCAGGTAAAGAGAAAGAAAGTCCAGATGATAAAGCTTTTCTTGCTCATCACATAATGGTAATTCGCATGATATGATTGAAATTGACCTTTTCCGATGGTAAACCATCATAGTATTGTGTTACAGATCCAATAAATTATACAAATTTTACAAAACACAATTAAAGTTCATGATAACAGATGTTTCACTGCATTTGCAGAACAAGATACATAATTATATTGTATTTGTTTGGAAAAATGGATTTGTTTTGAAAAGATGAAGGGTTATGTAGCAAGACAATGTCACAAAAAATAGATCTTGTTAGAGTACAATTTTACATCATAATTAAATTATCATCTTAATTAGTATGAATTATAAATATTCCTAATTGTCTTTACTTTAGCTTTTTTTAGACATCTTATCAAGAATTTTATCCCCGCACTTAAAAAAAATATTAAAGAAAAAATTGTGATATTTGAGAAACTTAATGTGTAGACAAAATTGTGAGAGGGACAACTGCTCACATTGAACCCTTAATGGGTCTGGCCCTGATCGTATGACATAATACATAAATTTATACCTCTATAAAAAAATAAATCCACTAAAATTGAATGGTTTAAAATGGTTCTCATACTTGGCCAAAAAAAAAAAAAAAATGGTTCTCATGCACTAATCGGACTTCCAAAACCAAATTGAATGTGAATGCGCTGCCAGTGCTTTTCTTATTTTTGTGTTTGGTCTCAAAATAATTAGGCTAGGAACCGAGAACGGGCAACAGCAGCCGCAAAATTTGACATGGGGAAGCCGAAAGCACACAAAACCTACTTGTTTGTGTCGCTTGTCAAAATCAAAAATCCCTCCCCATGCTCAATTGCTCATGTCTACCCGACGTCGTTTTCGGATTTCGCGCTTGTCCAAATCCCATGCTTGCCTCGATAAGTGTGCACACGTCCGCACTCATCCGCTTTACAACTTTCATAAGCGTAAACATTAAGGAAGCTTCTCTGCTTCGCGCCTCACTTTACTTTTTGTCGTTTTGCGATTCCCTTCTGCTCTGAAGCGCAAATCCACCTTTCTTGGGCTTTGGGAGACTTGCGGCTGGCCCACCAGAGCCCACCTTTCTGGGGCAAGTGGGTAAAGGCCCACTGGAGGCTTTAGCATGCGCATCGTTGAGCCGTTGAGCACTGTGTGTCCTTTGTTGTTTGTACTAGCGGCTAGGACAAAAGGGAAGAGTTTAGATTCAATTAACATCACAAGCCCAAACAAAGTAGGGGGAATAAAGGGTTAAATTGTACCATATAGCACGATAAAAGTGGTGGAGCCATGTTCAAAAGCACCAGCACATTTTTAAATCTTCTCCAAATTTTTAGTTTGTCACAACTAAATTGCATTACTTTGTGTGCCACTAGGAGTTATTAAGGTTTTTGGTTGGTCCACTTTCAGGTTTTGCACTTGTATCGTGTCTCAATTTGCCACCAAAAACCTATGATGACTCATAATGAGAATCCATGGTTCATGTATTTAAAAAGTTGGCATGCAGTAAAAAGTGTTCCAAAAAGTTATGCTAATCATTTCACTTTTAATCCTTTCCAGTGTTTTCTAATGAGAATTTAGTGTGCTTATACTCGCAAAAAGATAAAGAAGGCAATATTGTGATTAATATTGTAGTAAAAGATGTTGGCTTGCTAATTGAGTCATTTTATTACATAGCATTACAAGAAATGTGAACAAAATTCAATTAATGACATAAAATGAGGTGATAATTGAATAATAGGAGCTAAAGTATTTTAATTTTAACAAAAATTAATAGCAATTGGACAATAAGGACTAAAATTTTCAATTGTCATCCTATTTTGTGTTACCCATGAGGAGTGTGTTTTACTCACATAGTGTAGACAAAATATATATATATATAGTTCATATAGATATAAAATATTTAATAGGATGAATATTTAATTAATACATTTTACAGTACATTGTATAATACATGACTTTTGACTTTTGGTAGAAGGATCGATCCTAATGAAATTCGATATGTTCTTGACAATTTTGGTATCTGTAGAAAAGGAGAGGATAATATCTGAGGACATCAGTTGATTGGAGTCGCATGAGGTGATTGAAGCCCAGCTCCAATCCCATCAGAATGGATGATGGAAAATATTCCACTCTAACTCTTGAAGTGACAGCTGTTTATTAGATGCGACAAATTAATATTTGGATTTAATTTTAACACATTATATTTGGTTGTGATATATGATTCAACCCAATCCGTGAATTTATTATTATTAGAGCACTCCAAGAGATTGAGGAACCCTAGAGACTGTTGCATTCAGAAAAAGATGCATTACAGTCCACGCACGTCCACATCGTACTTCATAATAAACAAATGCATATATGCTTTTAGAGAGGATATGCATCATGCGGAGAATTGAAAGAGAACGATTGATATAGAGTACACTTATGATCGATGATGCATGAAGTCTAAAACCAAAACATGAGCATGAAAGTGATGCTTAGAGCAAGTCCAGCTAGTGCACTAGCTCAAGTGCATGGCTTGCATTTTTGGTGAAATGGGTACGTGGTGCATGTGGTTTCATTTGGAAGTTCATTTTAATGAACTTTTACTTGAATTGAACTGGTTCAGTACACGAAGGAAGCCAAAAAGTGAAGGTGGGAGATGACCTGCAACAGCTGGTCGGACGGCAGGCTTGCGGGACTTACGGTACTTTGCAGCTGGGTTGCATGTGATCTAGTCGACATGTAGAGTTTGGTGGTTGGAGAAATTACTAAAATATCAACATTTTACAAATTACAATAATTTGCAACTATGGAGTTGCAATCCCTCATTGGAAATCCACCTTTGGATTCAACTCAAAAGTAGAGAATCAGTTGCACCACTTGCAACTTTAATAGATTAAAATGGGTTGAACTGGGTTGATGTAAATTTCGGCGACAACTTAAAATGGATGATTTGACTGATTAGAGACTCTATTGGATGATGAAGTGTATATTGACTTGAGATCTTTCTACACAAAAAACAAGATTAAAAAAAAAAAGGACCAGTGTGGTATCAGCCAAATACGCTCTAATGATGAAGTCAGTGATGTGTATTTGGAGGTGTTTGAATAACAACACGGAAGAACAAGTGATGAATTTGGAAAAATAAAAAAGAACAAGGTAAGATCTTATAGGCCTATTCTCAGTAAGTTATGTATATTTTGATAGATTTTTTTGGTGAGTGAAAATGATATGTATCTCTTTTTGTGCACATAAGTTAGTTTATATAGGCAAGGAAAATTGTGAAGGGTAAGTTACCTGCATGAGAATGAATGATTGAGAAGAGGTTATACGTTCGGCCATGAATAGTGGCATGCACAACTACCCACCTCATTTACATTCAATGCTGCATTGAATGCAAAGATGAAAGATCAAGTGTGATGCCCCAATAGTCATGGCTGTGAGCTGGGATGTCTCATCCGTCAGAGAGCCATGTCAAAGATATTCTAGCGAAGCGGTTCGTCCTGACTTCAATCTTCTAAAATGACAGTGAGATCCGAATCGAGCCGATCATAGGCATCGTACACGCATGTATGAAATATATCCACGTTCGGATTGGACATATATGAACTGGTCCGGATGGGTCTGACGTATGATGTGACAGTCGTCACTCGACGGTAGTCCGTTATCTAAGAAGATGATCACCAAAAGCCGAGCCAAATGGAACTAGGATCTTCCAAAAAAAAAAGATGAACACTCAGTTTTTAAAAGATCATCAGATCGGGTCAGATCGAATATGGCTCATCCACCAGGATAAGCCGATCCGAACTGGCAATGAAATGTGCCGAGCCGACATGGTGACATGGAGGTTCAAGTTTGACCGTTGAAAAGTCAAAACCTGAAGTTGGATGTGACTAGCTACGTGTCGATCCATGATTGATTGTTAAATCCATGTGGATTTATTTACAAACAAACTGCAACGCACATTGGGATTACTCTTGGTCGATCTCATATTATATATATATATTAGTTGGTAACTAAAAATTGAGATAATACTTAATATCTAATATCATTGTGGCATGCATAGCTTATGTTTGGTATATGGTACATATCTGATCCTCTCATTGTACAAAAACTGAAAAATGTTCCATTCTTTCGGTTCATAACTTGAAATGTACTCTATAAGACTCCAAATGCATGCATGGCTAGCCATATAGCCTATAATTAACAATACGTAAAAGTTCTGGCAATACATTATATTAATTGTTGCAATATTGCATGGAAATGGCAAACTCAACCGGCGGTCCACTGAGCAATGGCAAAGAAAAGAAACACTTGAAAATGAAATCAAACTAGCTAGCTAGCTAGTAGTACAGTTGAAAAACATGGCATGCATAACAAATGCTCTAAATATATAATTATATAGAATTGAACCTCTCAAAAATACTAGGAACGTCTACGATGACTTGGATTACTACTATCCAAGTCCTTCCCATATGGGTCTTGATCATATTGTTGTCGTTGTCGCTGTGATGAAGTGGTTGAAAATGAAGAATTCGCTGATGATGATGAAAAGTGTGAAGTACTAAAGGGATCTTCTTGATTCAATACATTCAAAGAAGAGTATTGGTAATTTGGGAGATCCGTGACATCGTTGCTGGAAAGAAGCTGTGCATACTGATATAGATCGGGGAAGGTTTCTTGCTGCGTCGACATTAATGGAGGATGATGATGTTGATGATGATGGTGATCAGGAACAGCGCGGACTGGTTGGAGATTTTGGTGATCAGTAGAGGCAGCAGTACTTGTTGCACCCGAACCAATAAGACCGCCAAAGCTAAATTCAGTGTGGCCTTGAACTCGTTCTGGAAAATTAAGCTTGGCTTTTGTGCCTTTAAACTTGAGAGCTGCGTTATCGTATGCAATGGCAGCATCTTCGGCTGTCTCAAAAGTTCCAAGCCAAACTCTCGCTGCTTTCTTGGGGTCGCGTATTTCAGCTGCCCATTTGCCCCAAGGTCTTTGTCTTACTCCCCTATAGTGTCGTCTCCTTACATTCTCTTCACACAAACACATGTACATTCATTATGAATTAGTAGAAGGTATATTAGCTAGTACAAGACAGTTGAAAATGTTGTTTAATTTGTGTTGTGGTATATACGTTGCTTGTGAATTATAATCATTTATTAGATAAAGTTACGATCACAATTTAACAATATAACATGTTATGTTATTTGCAATAAAAACAATATAACATGTTATGTTATTTGCAATAAAAGAATATTAATTTTATAAATATACTTGAGTCAAAGTTATCATGTATATACACACACTCAAATATTTTCCAAGAGAAAGCATGAGGTTGCATAGAGTATAACTATAACACGTTCCTACTTTATGCTTTCACACGCCCTTGCCTCAAAAAAAAAAAAAAAAAAGGCATTCACACGCCTTAAGTTGCCATGCACTCTCAATGTGGAAGGAAGCTAATTATTAACTAGAAGAAGAGGGGTGTCAGCGGCAAGTGTGCCATACACTACTATAATATTTTTAACTTTTATGTCAAAGTTTTCCAAAGATCAGCTTTAGTTATACCCAATATTCCAAACCCCCTACCTCAATTAATCCTCCAATGTTGTAAATTAACTATACATAATGTTAAAAGGAAAGGTCGACTTATGAAAGAGAACAAGAGACTGAAATATAGGAGGAGTAGGAAGATGGTGTCCAATCCACCAAAAAAAAAAAACTTGATGAACAAAAGTAGGTGGCAATATATAGCACAATCAAACAAGTACGGCTAAAAGATGTTAGATGTACGTCATTATCAAGATTGGCCTGATAATGGTGAAGCAAGATATATAGAGACTAGAAATAGAAAACCAAAAAGATCTAAGGCCCACGGTCGACTAATTAAGTAATTAAACTAATCAATATATGAGTACTACAGCACACAAGATGCTATATATGTCTTGTGAAATTTGAGAAAAACATGAAAAGAATGTCCCAGATATATAGAAACAAGCTAGAACCAATTTTAGCTAGTTGAGATGACAATATAGAAAGAAGGTTCTTTACGGAAAGTATCTATCTAGCTATAGCATACATTGAATATATTTGTCTATAGTATTAATGGACCATAAAAGTCTTTGGGTCACATTAATCTTGCATCTGGGGTAACTTACACTTACACTTAAACACAGCTGGGATAGGCTGATAAGGTTGGGAAGAAAGCTCTAGAGCAATCTAGCTAGCTACTTGTATATTCTTTTATCTTTGTCCAAATGGGAATTTGAAGATCATGACAACTTTGACAACGCAAGTGTGTTGTCAAAACATGGATCAAAATCACATCAATTTTGAATGAAAGCATGCTAAGCAAGCTACACATACACACACAATTCACCACATCAACAGCTAGCTAGCGCAACACATGTCAATATCATCATAAACTAAAATTAATAAGGAGTAAAAAAAAGTATAGTGGGGTAAACTAGAAAAAGAAAAATTGAAGCAAAAGTAAAATCAAAGATATAGCTGCTATATAGCTACCTTGATCTTGAACCGGTTGAGAGCGGTCCGGTTCTTGTTTGACGGTCGATTGCACCACATGAGTTGGCTTATTATCTTCGGGGGTTCCGATAACTTGAGTGAGAGCAGAAACCATGGCTGACATGTCGGCTTCTGTCCACGAAGATTCGTAATTCGGAGGGAAGCCACCGATCTCTTTCTCCTCCGATGCTTCTGAAGGAAGTGGCCGCTTTCCATGTCTTCGATCCACTTTTTCGAGCTCGAACTGCTTCCGATATATGGCTTGGATTGCCTGTTGACAAATATTATGCTCTAGATTTGTTTGCTCTGTGTTGAGATTAGGACATCGATCAAGACAGGGAGGATCCGATCAAAGACAATACAGAGCAAGTAGTAGTGTTGTGCGGTATTGAAGAAAAGCACTAGAAGAGGGAAAATAGGGTTAGAAAGAAAGGCTTTTGTTATTGGTTGGTATTTTGAGTATCTTCTTTTATTGTTTGGTAATTTGAGATGAAAATGAAATGAAGGTTTTATATATATATATATATATTGGTCTGAAAATCAAAAAAATAAAAAAGTTTTTGACCTCTTCTTCCTTTAGGCCGTTGTCATTTTGTGTATGTAATTTTAGTGCTATCTCTCTTTTAGTGTGGTCAGCTGAATCCGTTTGATAATATTTGTAATTTTATTCGATTTTTTAAATTAAAAAAGGAATAAAAATCAAAACATAGATAAGAGATTGGAGATGAAGAAAAAAAGATAAGGAGTGATGAAGGACGGTGCCCAAAAATTAATAGATATAATCAAGAAAATAAGTTTTCTAATTAAAATTAATTTGTTACCCACAAGCCTTATTAGCCTCTATGTAGCTCAAAATCATCTTATAGGCCTCTGCCTCCTATTCTTTATCAATATAATTCAATCTTATTTTTGTGAAGGCCTTGATTTCAAATATCATATATGACCGTTCACTACAAGAAATGTGAGCAAAGGCCACCTTCATTAATTGCACAGAAAGGGGTGACAATTGAGAAATAGGGACTAAAGTGCCTTGATTTTAACAAAAATAAGTAGCAATTGGACAATAGGGACTAAAGTTCCTAATTGCCACCACTTCCTGTGCAACTAAATGATAGTGACAATTGATCACATTTCTTGTAGTGTTTATTGATTAATAAACAAAACTTTGACTATCTCTCATTTAGTGTTTTTAGTGCGCTCAGCTGAGTCTGTTTGATAATGTTTTTGTTATTATTCAAAATTTTAAATTAAAAAAAGGAATAAAATCAAAAAACATAGATAAGAGATAGGAGAAGGGAGATGAAGAAGGAAAGATGAGAGATAAGAGTGATATATGAAGGACGGCCGGTGCCCAAAAATTAATAGATATAATCAAGAAAATAAGTTTTCTAATTAAAATTAATTTGTTACCCCCGAGCCTTAGCCTCTATCTAGCTCAAAACCATCTTCCAGGCCTCAAGCTCTTACTCTTTACCAATATAATTCAATCTTATTTTTGTAAAGATTCTGAGTTCAAATCTATATATGACAATTATTGATTAACAAAAAAAACTTTGACATGACTCATAATGAAATTCCTGATTGCTAACCAATATAAACACTTTGCATCTAGCTTTTGCTTTCTTCCAATTAATAATGGTATGGCTTGTTAGAGCTATAGATTATGATTTTTCATGTCAACAGTAATGAACATTGACATTGAGATAAGGTAAGAAAGAAGTAGAAGCTAAGTTCAAGTCTTGGCGTAAGCAAAGTAATATGCTAATTAAGGAGATGGATAGAGTACATCGTACGACTCCCATCTCATTTGTCGTTTGTTAATTTCTCAATTCGTGTCACCGTCCCTGGCTAATTTGGCCCCTGCTACAATTGGGAAGCTATATATTATCAATATATTAATTATTAAAATATCTAAATTTTGGTTTTGATATTTTTGATGTGGTAGTACGAGCGATTTTCAAACTCAATTCATTTCATGCGGTGTCATGGTTTAGTCCTTCACGTTTACTTTGTTTTGGTTGAATATTTATAGGTAGGAATAGGGAATAGGATCTCCCTAGCTATATATGCTCACATGGGTACTGTCTACTACTTAATTATATATGTCTTGGACCTTTCTGATCATCAGGTGAATGTTTTGACTCCCTCAAAGTAATAACAAGATTGATTTTATTACTATTATTATTGTTAACATATATAATTATAAATTTCAAAAATAAAATTCATACTACATTTTTTTATTTAGATATATATGAAAATAAATTAAGCCATGCACCTTCATAGGCAGATGCAGACAAGCACGCCCACATGTGTTCGATCTCATCTCTTTCAAATTTAGAAAGTAAAAGTCCTTTGTGCTCATCTCTTCTGCAGCGCGCTAGCTTTATCTTGAAGTTGATGATGAGGATGGCCTATATTTTGTGACGCGGCAATTCCATGTACATATATTCGATAATTCGAATTAATCAGCCGTCCACATCATAATCATCCATCATTTTCCAGAGAGAGAGAGAGAGAGAGAGAGAGGCTAAGATCCTCCATAAATATGAGAACGAAAGATCAGAGTAATAGATTTACTGTTTAATAGTTGTAGTCTTGGCTAGTAACCATGTCCACAAATTAACATGCATGCATGTTCATGGATTATTACTTTATTTATTTATATATATATGTGCATATATGTCCCTAGCTTTGTCTTTGATAAATGATCATGTGATCCTTGTCACCTCTTCACGCGCACATGCCAGCTTACCCTACTAAACCCATATATATTCTCCCTCCATATATGAGACAACCCCTCGAAATAAGAAAAAGAAAAAAAAAAATTAAAAACCATGAGCATGGGGCTGATACACTTTGAGATTTTAGGTCGGTGCAATAATGATCGATTCGATTCTTTGAACAAGGTTCTTAACTTTACACACCAAAATCAAAAATCTGCAGAATACTTTCGTACTTCATTAATTTATGAAACTGAAATAATCAACTAGCAAGCTTGTGCAAATATGGTTACATGCACCCCATAGATACATACACATATATATATATATACACACACACACCTATAAACAAACCAGTACCAAACCCCAGCATTAAAAAATTAATGGATTCTTAATTAATTAATTATTGCCCAGGCGAAGTTGCTATGATCGATCGATCCCTTCCTTGCACATGATATATGCATATAAATGGAGTCATGCTCTATTAATTACAAGATAGTTTGATACCAAAACAATGTTATATTGTCAGCTTATAAATCTCTCGAATACATATTTAGTTAAAAATTAACTTATTCAATTATATAGATATCCTCATATCCAAAGTCAAATATTATGTTTGTTATATTGCGCATGGCTTTCTTAGTCACTAGTAAGTACATTCCATTCTTCTTCTTGGCTTCTTCTAATAATCAAAGTTTACTAAGCGAAATTCTATCTCTTCTGTTGTAGTTTGTAGATGGAGATTATGGCAGGCACATGTGTGATTGTGTGCCTCTTACCATATTATTATCGGACGGAAAGACTTCAGAGACACAAAGGTTAAACGTGGGCAAACCACTTGCATTATTAATATTAATGTAGTCAAACAAGTTGAATTGAATTTTGGCTATAGCATACTAAGATGTCATATATTACGTACCATATAATAACCCCCATGTGAATAATATATAATAATAATGAAGGTAAGTTGGTAAACCTCTGACCCTGAAACCGGCCTCGTTGGGAGTTGTCGCTGACTTAGTCCTTAGTAGGGCACAAGAAAACGTCATGACTTGCCCAAAGAGGAAGTACAAACCAAATATTCAATCGCTAACAAATCGCAAACGGGCGCAATCTAATATAATATACCTTCACTACAATACAATATTAGGTAACGGTCCACTTGAAGCACCAAATGAGGCAACAACCAAAAATTTTAGTAATAAATAAAGGAAAGGAAAAGAAATATGGTATATATCAATATATGCCACTTGAGTTGAAGTGTTGAACTAGGTCGGTCACGGGTGGCAAATCTTATAAGCATTGATGTCAGAGTCCAAGGTCGGCCAACTTAGCCGCGGGACCAGCCTAACCCAACCCGGGAGGGACTAGAGTCCAGGGACTGGCCTATCACCTATCACCTCTGAGCCAATCATCTTCTCGTAGTAGGCGACCACGGTTTGGGTGCATCATTAGTTTCACAGAATAGGCAATTAACACTTGCCCCTACTGTCTTTTACTTGATTCAATTCTAGTTGTATACACAATTAAAAATTATATGAATCTACCACTCACTCGATCATTATTGGACTAACGTTAAAATTAAGCAAAAATAAGTACATAAAAACTTGACCCCATTCAAGACAATCATTAATTTGTTACGAATTTACAAGGAGATTATTCATTGGCTCAATTAGTTCAAATGGGCCATCCATTTGCTGAGGCTTACTTCTTCGATTGAGTTTCAAAGTTTAAAGCCATACCTTTCATGGTATTACTATCACTCAACCGGCCTCGGATTGCTGTAGTGTCTAGGTCCACCTCGTGCACCATGAGGCCACACCTCATTCATTAATCACTCTTCACCTTATGCTGTTTCCATAATCACATGACAAGAATTGTAGGCCATTCCACTGTGTTTGTCAAAAGAAAGAAGTGGATTTGGTTGGCAAGTAATCCAAGCAGGAATTCAAGAGTAAGTGATCTCGAATTACTAGGAAAACTGAGTGTTAGACAACAGAACATAACTCCAAGAACACAATTTACACGACTCAATTCTGAACAGAAACCATCCATACTAACAATCAAAGGTCGATATAATTCTGCAGAAGTTATCAAGTTTATGTTGATATGGGGCAAGAGAGCCTTTCTCAGAACAGGCCAAGGTTCACATCTTATACAAAGTTGCCACAGTGCAACAGTCTGCATTCCATACAAACTAGAAAGCATGTAAGCTTAGAAATAGAACCGGTAGATATATAATTTCACAGAGCCGTGGCAAGTGCTGACCAAGCCAGACTCATCTAATTTATTTGGTTGCTACATGCTCTAACTTTTGCCTAAAAAGACTTCTTGAAGGATCAAAGCTTGTAGACAATGTCAACAGGGCACCAGCTTCCCTTATCTACAAGAATAAAAACAGAACTGACTGTTAGCTGGCAGGAAATTAAACAGCGTATGATGATTGTATAATGAGTTCCAAGAAGCATTTGACAATAAAGCAACCATACCAGCGTGACTTGAATGAATATGCACATCCAAGTCTCTTTCAGTGATAACAGGGAGCTCCAGTGAAAGAAAAGTGAGAAGAGACTGGCACATTAGCCTCAACAGAGTTAGAGCTTCCAGGCAATAACTGGTGGAGAGGGTCAACATACCCCCGGCTCTGATCCTGATGGGTTGTCACTTGATAATATGGTTCGTAAGTTAAAGGTAGCTCATAAGATGGTGCTAAAGAATGTGACTGAAACATAACATGTGAGGCTGCAGCAGAGGGCAAGTCTCGACTATAAGATTCAGCCACATAATCGGAATGGGGAACAATATCCCCTTCTCTCTCCTCCAGCAACCGTGATGTGCGATACTCACTTCCATATGCAACAACTTGATCCTTGGGTACCATCTCCTGTGCAAGTGTGGCCCCATGCCTGTGAAAATGCCCAGTGCAAATGTTTATAAAATCAAAGATTAGCTTAACCTTCCAAGCATGAACCTTAATAAGGACAAAATTTCAAACTCAACTCACCAGCGCAACCAAGAGAACACCTGACAACCCCAACCTCACTCTATCCATTCATTAGGGAAAAAAAAAAGGTTTACATAACGCAAGGCCAAGTACTTGATAGGTAGTTAGACCACTACCTAGAGGTATCAAAGCCCCTAAACATCTGTTTTCATCTCTGTCATTCACTCCCATCCTCTTATTTGAAATTCAACTCCCTAATACCAACACAAGATTCTTCTGTTACTGGAATCATAAGGCTCAAAGAGTATGATAATAGGAGGGAAGGACTAATACAATAAATTGTTATAGAAATTCAATATATAAAAGTAGACTTTAGAAGCCAATACCAAAAGATACAAGAAGCAAAATTTAGCATAACCCACTTAAAGAAAAGAATAGACATAATAGTGAAGGGAATTGTTACAAATTCCCCGTTTTAATAAAGACGTGCATATGAATAGATTTTCCAAAACAAAAGAATTTCCTTCAATTTGCCAAAAAGGAAGCGACGAATAAGTGAGTGGAAGAGTTACTAAACACAAAAAATTGTCATTATTCAAAGGGACTAGCTGCTAACAGCTTAATAGATCATACTCGATGCTTATTTGGATAAATAAAAGCTATTTTTTATTAAATAATAAATAGAAAAGGAGGGAGGCCCTGCTAAGTGTCTTATATAATACATAAATGTATGAGCATATTATCTACAATAGAAGCATTATGCCTTATAATAATTAATAAACTACTACCTCCCGCACGTGCTCCACATGTGTGATAAACTGAGAATTAACTCTACTTAATGAAAAATATAGAAATTCAAAACAATGATGAATAATGTAACTCTAGGAGGTTTAGCCAGTGGTGTAATTTAAATAGGAGACCAAGGTAGTTTAAGTGAGTTACTAGATTGTTTTGTTCTTTTAAACTTCTATCAAATGGCAGATTGCTCAAATAAATAAAGCTTGGTAATTTATAAGAGGGGGGTTTTTTAGAAAGGAAAAAAAGTGCAGGCACAGAGGAGTCCCCTTTCTATAGTAGTATAGAAAGGTATCTAATAGTGACCACCAAGTGAACAAAATTCCACATAATAGCAGCTGAAAGGATAATAATTCTGCAAAAAATGCAACAAGGGAAAATACCTTCTATATGCATCCTGATGGGATGAAAAAAAAGGTTTTTCAGGCAAGTATGGTTCAAGAGCCGCTGCCAAATAATATGAATCAGCATGATGAGGAAGAGAAGCATGCTGAACAACATGTCGAGGCTCTAATGGAGGCTGTATGTGTGCCACATGTGTTTCCACTTCATATTTATGATAAAGTGGATATGCAACTACTGGTTTGGGTTGCATATCAAGGAGTGGCAACGCATGAGTACAATGCACACCAGATAAATATAAGCCATCTCGAAGACACAGCCTTGTTGTTGAATGAAATCCTTCTTCTGTAATAGGAGATGGCAATGAGCTTGGTCTTGCCACATCTGGGAGAGGGGCAGCATAAGTAGGCACTGACACAGTGATTGGGCGGAACAATGAGATTAAAGCATGCACCTTCATCAAATTTGCAAAGCAAAATGCCTAAGAAATGATCCTTTTGTAAAAATAAAAAAAAAGTAAAATTAAAGAAACTAGTTGAGTAATTTTCCGTTATGAAGCAAAAAGAATATAAATGATGTTTTTACCTGTTTGTTATTGAGCTCTTGTCTAAACTTAGAACCTCCCTGGTAGTTGTCTCTGATAGCTACTTTAAAAGCACTTTCAGGAAGAGGTAAACAATCCTTGAAAATCTTAAATCTGACCTAAATATAAGAACAACAATGAAGCGAAAAATAAAATAAAATCAGAAATGAAGCCAAGCACAGACAAAAGGTTATGTGTTTTTCCATTAGTAGATATACAACTATTATATGAAATACAAAAAACTTTGATGTAACATCTGAAGAGCCATAAAAACAAAAAAGAGGATTCAATTAGAAAGACAAGAAATGGTGTACAATTTTGTGCACTTGTTGGTCTTATTTTATAGGAATATACATTTCAAATACATATATGACATTGTTACCTGTGCAGGAAACTTCCCCTTAAACGCAATTGGTTCCAAATCCAATCCTCCATTTGAAGTTGCCTTGTATGTTCCATAAAGGAGCTTCAAGTCAAAGTCATATAAAAACATCTTTGTACCCGGTTTAATTTTCTTTACAACTTCTACCATTCCCAATGGTAGCCCAAAAACACGATACCGATAACATTCAGGTTTCGTCTTTCCATTACACATAAATATAAAACCAGAATGTGATTGTCCACTATCTTTCTCTTTCTTTTTTGGTCGAACCTTTTCTCTAGTAGTAGGATTAGCATGACTAGAAGAAGTTGCACAAGCAACATTGGAAGTAGAAGGGCCACTATTAGGCACAGGTGCATGAGTAAGCATGGAAGATGCACTTATCTTCAAAGATTTCTTCTTTTTCTTTGTAAAACTCTTCTCTATCTTCTTACTCCTATCATTGTGATTTATAGGTAGGCATTTTCCCCTTAATGCCTTTCCCCGTCTCTTTCCCATGGATATGCTGTTACAGCTAAAAGAATGCATTATTCTTGCAATGTAATTCATTGTTATTCTATATCGACATCATTAAAGATGGCATAAGATGTAATTGATAGTTGATCATGCACTCATTGACTCTAGCATGACAATTGATTCCTAAACATCAATCATCACATTCATCTAAAACAAATCTTGGTTGTGCAATAGACAACCTAGCCAGCCAATAGATCCTCCATTGAAATGGAAGATAGTCACAAACTTCATATAGCTCAATGTTAATGATTGAACATGCACTAAAAACCAAACATAGTGCTAATACGATGAGAGCTTACAATCATATAATTAGTTCCAGAAGGAAAGCAGTGGTCCACATTGTACTAAAATGCTAAAGGCAAAATGAAGTGACAAATGAGGCGCCTCAATCTTACAAAACAAACATGTGTGAGACACAACCCACTTAGCCTTGTTTATAAAAACCTCTGCAACAACCATTCTACTCATGGTTGCTTAAACCAACGATTCTTACAACTAATGGCTTAATATCATTGTTGTTCATTGTTGTTTTCTTTCATTATCTGTTATTGTGTGCTTTATACTCTTTCTTTCATTCTCAAACAAAAAAACCAATTATTACTACCATGACTAGTTACTACCTTAGTAAAAGTTTAAGCACACCCCTAGTAAAATACAACTCATTAGAATATGATTACAAATCCTTAAGATGAACAGTTCTCTCTCTCTCTCTCTCTCTCTCTAGGACACCTGATGCATCCTCTTCTTGTCATGCACGGCATAGCACAAATTATAATGAGTCACAATCAAATGCCCTCTATGAACTCTCTGGGAGAATCCAACACATTCCAACCTCTACCGAAATAACGATAGTAACTTGTCCACTCTCCCATGGAATCAATTCATCATCACTTCAACACCTCAAACATATCCGTATGAAGTAGACAAAATAACTGTCTATTGAAGAAAGCTCTTTCCATTCCCTTCAATAAATCACAACCATGATTCTATTATTTTTCAACCACTTCGTACCCCTCTCTCCTATATCATAACCAAGTCCAATTTTGTCCTTCGTCCATTCTCTGCCTTCCTGCAATTCAGTCTCAGCCTATTTGCAGGTTCAAACTACCAATTACTTGATTCTACTATTATGACATTGCACATTAACCCAATTGTGTTACAAAACCATGCACCAGAGTCCTTTCACCATTTCTAAACGTAGCCATTCAAATTAGACATTATCTTTTTTCTTAGTTAAGCGATTCGATACTATCTGAAATGTTTGACATCTGCTTCAAATCAATAACAAATACAAATAAATACAAGAAATTAAATCCTAACATTAAGACCGTAGTCCGAAGATGGAGGATGAGAGAGCAGTGATTTGATTGAAGAATTAATACCTGGAAATCGGCCCAACAGAGAGAGAGAGAGAGAGAGATTACCCACGCTGCTGAAGATTGAAGAAGACTGTGAATTGGGGAGGCGACGTGTAAATAGGAAAAATTAACGACTTTGATGACGCACTGCCATTACCAATGTGCTCGATACAGTACACGCGTGCGCTTCAGTCCGGTTCGTTGTAGCGGAGAGCTTTGCCACCATTTGTAACAAATCAAATCAAAATAACTGTAAAAAAAAAAAAAAAAAAAAAGGCTTATTTGTAGCTGACGGGTGTAGCATCTTATGGGCGGGGCATGAAAGTGGGCCACGGAATTTTTTGACTCACTCCATTAGATGGGCGTTTCTTGGCCCAAAATTGTTTCTGGTTTGGTTTTGGGCTTTAGCCCTTTTGTTCTTTTTATTATCAAAGCCTGTTTAGTTCGAGGGAAGCACTTAGTTTTTGTTACAATCGAGGCTCAAGGCCCAAAACACAAGAGGCCTACACTACACTATACCACGCGACCTACCAACTCCAATCATGTCCTCTCTAAAAACGAAACCAATGCTTTGGGGAGAGGAAGAAAAACTTGTAAGACCCAAGTCAAGAGAAAAGCCCAACTGTAATAAGCAGTCCGCTACCTTGTTCCGTTACCTGTAGACATGTTGAACCCTACAAAACCAACTACGAAAGTAGGAAAACACTTTTACTGTTTTTATTATTAGAAGTTACATATAAAAAATAAAATCAAAAAATTGGTTTACGGAAGTAGGGGGAAGCATTGATGACTTATGAACTTGGAAGAGGAATTCTAACAAGTTCGAAAATATTTGAAAAAACTTTTTGCTTTGAAACGAATAAGGGTTAATCGTTAGATAAAAAAAAGGAGGATGATTGGTGATAAGTAGCTAGACGAAGAATTTTGAGAGTTTTCTTCTTTACATTGTTTCAAAACCCAAATAAATTGATGTGATTTAGTGTGGTGTATGATATGTGTTTTGTTTAATATTTTTATATACAATATATGATATATTAATCGGCTAAATATTTTGTATATAATAGTTGTAGTCCCTTAGATGTAGTTAAATCCAACATCCTAAAATTATTATATCAAAATGTGTCAAAGTATTTGTCTCATTATTGTAGTATATATTAATTGATATTACAATCCTGCTCATACCAGGGGTGGACAAAACCTGATGCAACTTGACCAACTCGATCAACCCAACCAAAATGGATTGGGTTGGTTCAGTTTCTAACACTCAATTTAGAGAGGTCAGTTTATAATCCGACCTCAAATGAGTTGGTTAGCGGGTTGACGTTCCAAATAACCGATCAAGCCCGACCTAAAAATTTTAAAAAATTAAATTAAATATTCATATGTCTAGTTTCTCATCTCACCTTATTTAGAATGGTCAAAGGCTCAAAGCAATGAGAACTCATCTCACCTTCCCTAGTTTCATGACCTATGTTCTTTAATATTATAATAAATTAATATTAATATTTCACATGGCTTTATTCTTTAATATATTAATATTAATGTTTCACATATATGGCTTTATTGTTTTACATGTGACTGTAATTGTTCCACTGTAAAAGCAGGCATGTATTGAATGGGTTCATGTGTAGAAAATAGAGACATTAATTTTATAACTTAAAGGGAGTTTCATTCATTTATAATTTGGGCCTAAATTTTAATTGTATTTTGAGACATGCCCAAACCGATCAAACCAACCAACTCAACTCGACTTTAATTGGTTTGGTTTGGTTCGGTTGTTTCACCTTCAATGGGTTGGTTTGGTTTGAAAAATCACTAACCCGAAGGCATTAGTTTGGTCTACGGTTTGGGGGCTAAATCGAACCAAATCGACCCGTGTCCATCCCTAGCTCATACGAGTGACAAGTGAGAGAGCAACAAAAATTTAAAATAAGGATAGACTGGTAATTTTAGAATGGTTTATTTACATCATTGTCCTCTGTAAGATATAATTTTGTTCACTTTATTCTCTGAAACTTAAATCCTCTAAGTTTGTCACCTGAACTTCACACAGTTGTTGCAAAAGACCCTATGTCATTAGCTGTCAATTTTTTTATTAAAATAGCTGACGTGACACTTATATAGCATGAGTGAAACCCTTTTTTAGTTAAGTAAGATTCATGTGAACAAAAAAAAAAAAATTTTAAAATAAAAAATAATAAGATTTATGTCAATTTTTTATAATTTTTTTTGTCCACATAAATCTTACATAATTTAAAAATGGTCTTATCCATGTTATATAGGTGTCATGTCAGCTATTTTAAAGAAAAAATTGACAGAGTTAACGAAATAGAGTCTTTTCTAATAACTGTGTGAAGTTGAGATGGTAAACTGAAATAATTTAAGTTTTAGAGAAAAAAAAAAATGTAGTTTAAGGAAAATAGCGTGAATAAACCTTTTAAAATTAACTTTTTTTTGTTTTATCGAGACAGAAGGGGATAGTGCATGCCCTATTGGCTATTGCGGTGTGAAGTGATAGGTGATAAGTGATAAAGTGAATGCATATGCACGCGTGAAAAAGGTCAAAACGGAAGCAAAGTACAAAACTGACATCCAAATAGAAAGAAAAGAAAAACGTCCCTCACACGCTGGACTCCACTGCGAGGCATTTTCCCTCTTCGAATCATCCCCAAGTCATCTTCGTAAAACCCAGAGCAGGCCACACCATTTTTGATTCGATCCCAGACCCAGTGAAAACGACGTCGTCCTGTTCCTAGGTATGTGGGTAGATAGATTTCTCAGTTTCTCTTTATAAGCTAAAATTTTTGCTTCTTTACGGTTGTTAATTTTCAGTGGGAGTCAGTCTACCACTACTGTAGATTAGTGGGTTTTAGCCGAAAATCATGAGCATCCAGTTTTGCATTGAATCAATGGATTTATAGTTTTATACTGACGAAATTTCGTAATGCAAGAAGAAAGTCACGCTGTTTTAACTTGTAACTTGCTTGGTCTTCAGTATTAGCTATTTAAATATAATTCGAATTTGTATATGTAAATAAAGTGGAGGAATTGGGGCAGAACTCTGTATGAATTGGGGTGTTGTTGTTTGGGTAGATAGACAATGCAGAATCAGGAAGGGCTCAAAGTGGATGGGGAAGTAGTGGAGTCTGCGAAGACTTCCGTTGCAACACCCGAGTTTGATGAGTGGGCAAGTTTTGGGGACCAAGATATCATGCAGCAGCACTCTGCAATCCGAGCCGAGGAGGCCGAGAAAATTCCCTTCCTGGGGGACAAGGCAAGCAAGACTTCAACTCAAGACCAACTAATCCTCTTAACTATTTCAACTTCTTGCATTTGGCATCATATCAAAATATCGTGCAATTGGGTTTTGATCCTGTTGTTGTGATAAATGTGCAGGAACCACTCTCATCACTGGCAGCTGAATACCAATCAGGCAGCGCTATCTTGTTGGAGAAAATAAAGGTTCTTTTATGCGTTGTGTGTTGCGTTGCTTTTTTTCTTTTGTTCTGTCTAATATTAGATTCTTTTGGAACAAATTGTAACTGCCCTTTTTGCAGGTGCTCGGAGAACAATATGCTGCCATTCGGCGAACACGGGGAGATGGGAACTGCTTCTTCCGGAGCTTTATGTTTTCATACCTTGTATATACTCCTTGGAACTGCTTAGATTCTTTTATTTTGGGTGTCTACCTCTAAGCTTCTTGTTGGATGCAAGTATGTATTCTGGTCATTTTTAGCTGCTAACGAATTTTTGGGTTGTCTAAATAGGAGCATATTTTGGAATCACAAGATCAAAGTGAAGTTGATCGTATCAAGGCTAATGTTGAACAATGTAGAAAAACACTTCAAAGCTTGGGTTATGCCGACTTTACTTTTGAGGATTTTTTTGCGGTAAGCTTTTTGTTTTTTTGCACTTGTACACTGTATATTTAGTTCACTATTTTCTTTTTTTCAGATACATTTCTGTTATTGAGTAAAGCCATTGACTTTATCTGTAAGCCTTTTTTGTTATGAACACCACTTGACAGTTTGAAGATGAATAAGTTTTTTGTATGATCAACCATTGTAAGTCACTGGTGGTTAAACGATATAATTGATATGTATGCATCATGTATTTCCTGCATTTAGTGCATGTAAATTGGGAAGCACATCTCCCTCCCCCCCCCCCCCCAATTTTTCCAGAGCAGTTTCAACCCGATAATGTTGAAGTATGATCCTATGAATCTCTAATTCTCTGTGCAAAAAATTTCAGTTATTCCTTGAGCAGCTGGATAGTGTTCTTCAAGGAAATGAAGAATCCATAAGGTACTTAGCTCTTTTCCCTTGGCTTTCTGTTAACATTTACAAATCAGAAGTGTAAAGTGTAATTTGATGCTAGTTTTGAGTTGTATGCATAACTGCAATAAACATGACTTATTATTTCTTTCAGTCATGATGAGCTCGTACTTAGGAGCCGAGATCAGTCAGTATCTGACTATGGTGAGTGACTTTAAATGACACAAATTTCTTGATGTGCTGTTTTCTCCCTCTATTACCTTACACATTTGTTTTCTTAGTTGTGATGTTTTTCAGATTTGTTACCTCTGGTGAAATACGGAAACGCTCAGAGTTTTTTGAACCTTTTATAATGGGATTAACCAATGCAACCGTAGAGCAGGTTTGTTCAATAAAAGCTATTCAGCCATCTTTCAATCATTCAATGCATGATTTTATTTCTTGTTGCAAGTGGTTAGCCAAATTATTCCATTTAAAGTATGATGTCTTTTCACTATATCTTGTGAAGAAGATGGTGATCTGTTCACTTCTTATCTACTTTCTCCATGTTGGGGAAATCTGCTAATTTTGTTTTTAAGTAAATTAGCAAAAAACCACAAAAAATTGTAAATTTTACTCATAAACCTAGTTTTTGAAAAAATTTTAACTGGAAACTCAGCCAAATAAAAAATTAAGTTCCAGCCCAGTTTGTTTGTGTACGCGGATGCGGAGAGGAAAACTTACACTACCGAGCGCTTGGCAGGCTACCAAGAGTTCGATGCTTGCAGATGCACATTTTTTTGCATACAGATACATTTTTTTTACTTGGAGATGGTTTTTTTTGGCTTAGAGATGCATCTTTTTTGCTTGCAGATGCAGGGGTTTGCTTGCAAATGCACAAGCAGATGTACCTGCATTTGCAAGCCGCTGAGTGCTCAGCAGATGCTTCACCGAGCGCTCGGTGGACAGTTTAGGTTTCTACTTAAGTTTTCGACCAGTTGGGGATTTTTTTTNATTTTTGGCCCGGTTGGGTTTTTTTTTTTTTTTTTTTTTTTTTTTTTTTCTCATTTTGGGCTTTTAATTAAAGGTCCCTTATTTTGAAGCCACAATGAGTGGCTTAAAACTAAACTTTTTTCTTGACGCCGTATGTAACTCTGACATAGTTACACTTAATTTTGTTATGATGCAGTATGCAACTCTTGTAGAGTTTCACTTTATAATTTCGTAGAATTACACTTTGTTGAATAATGTAGTATTTTTTTAAGATTTAAGCATTTAGAGTTTAGGTTTTATGACTTCATATTTAGGATATTAGGGCTTTAGCCCTAAATTCTAAAGACTATATCATAAACCCATAAACCCTAAGCTCTCAAAAAAATTCAAAAATTAATTTAACTAAAACTTGGGTATGCTTGAATATCTTACTTGAGTATGGTTGAGTTTGAATAGTATTGAATGCTCCATACTTGGTTTTTCTTGAATTGTGGCTTGGAAGTATTTTTTGTATCTTAAAAATAGATTTTGTGGCTTAAAAATAAATAGATTAGAAGTTTGGGTTTATGACTAAAAAATGTGGTATATTGTGACTTATTAATAAATAACTCTTTTGTTTACTGCATCAAGTTACTAATTACTGTGTGGTTGCATGTCAATCTTAAAGAGATAGTTTAATTCTGAGAAGCAATTTAGAGACTTCCATGGTTATGATTAAGATTGAACAGCAATGATGTCAATATTTAATCTCTCTCTCTCTCTCTCTCTCTCTCTCTCTCTCTCTCTCTCTCTCTCTCTCTCTCTCTCTCTCTCACTCACTCACCTGATTTGTCTTAATATAGTTTTGCAAGTCATCAGTGGAACCAATGGGTGAAGAAAGTGACCATGTGCACATCACTGCCCTTTCCGATGCATTGGGCGTGCCAATCCGTGTTATGTACCTTGACCGTAGTTCGTGTGATACTGGTGGTGTTAGTGTGAATCATCACGATTTCATTCCTGCTGGCAAGGATCTTCCAAATGCTAGTGGTAGCTCTGAGAAAGTTACTCCCTTTATTAACTTGCTATATCGACCAGGTCACTACGATATTCTCTACCCAAAGTGATGCTCTCACCTGTTCCTGTAAGTGGGTCTTACATAGATAAGAGTTTATGCTATACCTTTCCAAACAGGGTAGAATTATAAACTAGACCTACACAAAACCTACACAACCAAGTTGCCAACTGCCAACTGCTTTACAATGTTCATTCGAATGTTGGCTTGCCTTCGTTGTTAAGTGTTTTTTGCCAATTGCAATACACCACGCCATCATGTGAATGGGCTCTTTTATCATGATGTCAACAGTAGTTGGTGAGAGCATCCCGGTTCCATGATCTGGCCTTTTGTGATTGGTAACAAACTAGCAATGGCAATCATTTTGTTAGATATTATTATGTCAAATTTATGTTTTTGTGGATATAATTTTTCCTTGCAGGTGATGCTAACTTGAGTTTTTGTTCATGTATATGCCTTTCAGGCAATTGGCAATGTCCAGGTTAGTGATTGAAACAAGATGAATGCGATGACCAGACTTCTGATGCTCTAAGGTAAAGGCTAAAGCTCTCTCTTAGTTGGAGATGTAACTTTGTTCTGAACTGTTAAAAGTACTTTTAAGCTGTTGAGTGAGGCCTTAAACACAAGATTGCCTGAAAACATGGGACAGTTGGAACTATCAATTCAGGCCTGCGCCAACTGTAAATGAACAGGTTATCATCTGGTATTTCATCGTCTATAACAGATTGCAATTCAAAAAGAAGTAACTGTTGCTTCTGTAACGCATGCTTACTTCTTATCCATGTTTGAGGGTTTACTTTATGTGCCAATCATTCATTAGGAAAATTTAGGGCCTTTTTGGTATTCTATTCAAAAAATAAATTTTTTTTTCAAAAACAAAAAAAACAAGTTTTAGTCAAGAAAACGTGTTTGGTAGATAATTTTAAAAAAAATTCAAAAACATGATGAAGACATCATTTTTCTTATTCATTTATTTTTTTTTACACTTTTTTCTTTCTTAGTTGTCATCATTTTTAAATTTAAAAATTGTTTTCAAATTTCATACCAAACAAATTTTCAAATTTTAAAACTCACATTTAAAAAAAAAAAAAAAAAAAAGAGTAGGATACCAAAATGGCATTTTAAGTTTTAAGTTTTGGTAAATTTTGATGATGTTTATCCAGAAAAAAACGGTTGCTTTTACACATATACTTGACCATCAGCCTATGCGTATAATAGATGACCAAGTAAAAGATTACCACCAAGCTGACCAAGCTGTTGAAGTAGTAACCAAGAACTTGACCTAGTTTTTTTATATTTTTTGGGTGGATGGAAGTAGACCTAGTTAGACATGTTCGTCTGATCATCAATTTGAGTTAAAAATAATAATAATAGTAATAGAATGAAAGGGTTTTTAAGATCTAGCGATGGACTTTATATTTATATTTGGCAGAATGAAAAAAGAAAATTTAAAGTCGTCGAGGAGTATGGTAACAAAATGCTCCTATGACAAGTGTATTTTTGCCCAAGGATTAAGGAACGTGTCAATTGTTGGAGTTTCTTTTTTTAATTTTTGGTCCCTCGTTAATATTCTTTTTGGACAAAAAAAAAAAGGGGAATCGTATCGAGCCGTAGCCCATTAACGTACGAAGCACTGAATTGAGATATTTACTTAACATCGAGTTCAGCCATACTTCATAGCGAGACAGCAAAATCTAGCAGCGAACTCAGTTGGGATACCGTACTGTCTTCTTCGATAATGTTTGGATAATTTTATTGTCTGACTTTCAGTACAAATATTATCGTACTTGTTAGAAATAAATAAAGCTCATTGTATGTTTAAATTTAAATAAATAAAACTCTGATGAATTTAAAAAATAAATTTAGAAAGCAATTTTTTAGTGTAGCCGTACTTGTATTTACCAATCGTAGAGAAACCATACATCCCCTTGGAATCACATATGAGAGTCAGGTACAAGGAGAGTATTTACAAGCTATAAAATTATTAAGGCCCGCCCAGAAAGTTATACAAGAATAGTGAATTTAATATTTCAAAATTTTAACAGACATATTTTAATAGTTACAAATGGGCTCCCCAAGGACTAAAAAAACACATAACCAAGAAAAAAACTTGCAAAATGGGGAAAAAAATAGAGCAGTTATAACTTATAAGCCTCTTCAAACCGCAGCAAACAATCTCTTCAGTCTTAACTGCTCAGAAACTCCTATACATAGAATCTTCTTGATTTTTTGCTTGTCTCATAAAATAATACTCTTAAGACCATCCAAAATTTTGAAGCTCCACCTGATGCTCCTTTTCTTCTTTTTGTCTTTTGTCCTAACACTGTTTCATAATTTAAGGAGAAAAATGGTGAAGAAAACTGGAAAATCGCTTAGCATTGGCTAAGCATTCATGCTCTAAAGTTTACACAGGCTTATCAGAGATACCAAAAGATACTTTCGTTGGCCCTCTTTAGCCACCCTAAAATTATAGGTCACCAAGGTTCAGGGTGGTACCAAATTAGAATTCTCTCTCCCTCCAATAAGGTTAGTGCCCAAAAAAAAAAAATGCGGCTTTGCTTAGTCTGACTCCTTAGCAGATGTCTCTCCATTATAAGAACATTCCTCATCTCCCAAATTTGGGGGGCTTCCTACATGGTTCTCCTCATGGCTAATTGTTCGAGCCTTTCCAGGTCTTGTGCGAACATTAACCCCCATTGGGAAGGGCACCTGTTGACCAAAAATGGTCAGCATGCAATCTTTCTATCTCAAAGTAATTACTGTTACTCTATTGGCTGCCATTTGAATCTGCAGTGCATGTTCATACCTGATCACCTGCATTGGGGCCATCAGTATTGAAGAGAATGGGACGGCATCGCTTATCCTCATTCATCAAGCTTGAGTTCTGGAAATGTGCAATCAGAGCAGCTTTCCCTTGAATCCGAGCATATGCAAGTGATGCCACCTTCTCACTATTGAACTTCTCCCATTTCTTCCCATTGAATGACTACAAAAATTGGACATTAATTTAAGCTCTAATTAGCATGTCTTTTATCATGTATTCATCTTAAAGCTTTTGCAAAACAAACCTGATAAAATGGAATGATCAGTCTAGGATCAGTCATATTGATGAATGCATACCCCACATTGCATTTGTTCTGCAACAGATATGAAGACCATGTTCATCATACAGCAACAAATTCTAAATTAAATTTACACAGCAGGTCCAGATCTTGACGGTATCAAAGGAAATAATCCAAACAGAAGAAGGGACTTGCCTTAAAATCAATTGGTAGATAAATAAAATCATAAGTTCCGCGATGGTGTTCATCAATTGCAGCCAATAGCATCTTTGAAGTATACCTGTTGGTACAAACGCATTGCTCCAAGAATCATTTAATGCCAGGAAGAGTAATAAAAGAAGCCATCAATAAATATGAACATTTCTTCTATTTGCTACAAAATTGGTTTGCGAAATGTAATCATTGGGTAGGAAATTAATCTGTGTTCCAATTCATATCACTTGAAATGCTTAAATCAATGCACCTGCTGGTACCAGCTAGGTGCACTGACAGATGCATATCTGAAATTCACAGTTGCATGGATTTTCTATGTGTTCTCGCTCTTACCAAGTTAATATTAACTAGTTAACCTTAACAAAATGCACTATACCACCTTACTTCTTCAGGCTCCTAGAATTCAAGAGCAGAGTCACTTACTTGTTAGGAATGTTCTTTATCATAAGTGTTGTTCGGTTGTCTTCCCCTCGCATTATGCGGTCAATATCAAGTTCATATTGTTTCTTGTTTTCAATCTGATTAGAGTTGCCTTCATTTCTACGACTTCTAGCGCGTTCAGTAGGTGGATCAAATGAATTCATGATGGGAACCATCTGGCCTCTTCCAGGAAACATCATGCACCTTTGATGATGAGCTTGGAGTCCTACATTTTTGTGGGGAATTGTCACGTCCATGATGTTTCCACCAACATGAGGAAAGATGTTATGAGAAACAAATTCCATTGAATGAGGCGAGTTATTTGAAATTCTCATATTCCCAAGAGAGCCTGGATGAAATCCAGATGCCTCAGGGGATTCACCAGCATATGCATGTCGCCTGTCCCAGGGAGAAGGATTAGCCACTGGTGCTGATCCCACATGATGGTTATTTACGGGTAAAGCTGGATTTAACATATGAGATGGCACTCTAGGAAGTCCACGCGGTGGGGGATGGACTGCAGAAATGCCGTTGACAAATGATGGTGAGTTTGGCCATATCATTCCTGGAGGTTGAGGGTGATATGAATTGTTCCATGCATAATGATGCCCAGGAATAGGGCAGCTAACATTACCAGTAGATCCAAAAACTGTGGAAGATAGAAAAAACGATAATCAGAAAAAGGAAAAAATATCAAACTGAAGAAATATGAACTTTGTGATTCACTGCACTTACCACCTTCATTAAGTTCAATTGAGTGCCCACTTGAGCTTACTCTGCCAAAGTGCATGTTATCAATTCTTTCTGGTGGTCTGATATTGATACTTGCAGATACAGTGCCCGGAGGATTATAGTTGACACCACTAGTTAAACCATCATGATACTCTGGAAGTGAATGAGGATGAAAGGCTGGTGTGCCATGGATGTCAAATTTCAGTGAGCCTTGTGAATGAGTGGACTCAGTAAGGCCAGACTGATTGCCAACTGATTCAACTCTCATCAGAGAAGGTAAGCTGCTAGGAACACTAGAAGCTATCTCATGATGGAACACGTTTTCAAGGGATGGAGCTTGTACCGCAGAGTGTACAGCCATAATAGTTCCATTACCTGTGCAACTGGTTGTAATTGGTCCATGTAGAACTGGGCCTGTTAACAACTCTTTATGAGACAAAATAAAAATAATCTGTGCATCTGAACTAGATTCAATGAGCATGAGGGTTTTAAGGCAAATAGTTTACCAGAAAAACCAGTGATAGAGTTAATAGGAGGGCTACTCTGCTGTAAATAAAGGCCACATTCATCTTGCTCTAACTCTGAAGGTAGCCCCAAACTGCATTGGAACACAAATACAAGAAGAAAATAGTAGTATATCAAAACCTCAGTATAACTCATAATATTGAGTGAAGCTAGACTAACGAATTTTTTTTTTTTTCCACCACAAAAGTGTTTAACAAGTTTAGGTAGGTTTCTTTCCTGACATTATTTAATTGCCATTCCAACAGCTAAAGAAAAAAGAAATGCATGAATATAAATATACAAGCTACAAAGGCAAAATTATTGTGCTAGGGCAATTACCTCCGTCTTGCACCTCCAGGTCGGCTTGGCTCAAGCTTAATCCGCTTCCCAGCAATATCACTCCTGTTTAAGGCATGAAGAGCAGCCTCTGCAGCTCTAACATCATAAAATTCAATAAATTTGTGATGACTTCTGTTTGGGGTTTCACGGATCTGCAATCCAGGATCAAGAATGACACTGCATTAGACCCTATGCTTTTGCCATGCACAACTATAAAAATTGGCAAACAAGTTCACCTCTTTGATTTCTCCATAGACACCGAAAACCTGGCGAAGTTCATCATTTGAAACAGAAGAATCAAGGTTAAATACCACAAGAGTGCCCTGATTAACATCTTTATCAGAAGGGTTGTCCTGAAAAGAGATAACGCATGACGCAAATAAGTCAAATAAAAGTCCATGCACAAAATAAAACGAGGTATGGATTACCAATATCGAATCAATTATGACATAATGATAACCCTGACAAAGTACTGACATTCTGAAAGCAACCATCATGAGTAAAATAACAAAGCAATACTAGTATATGGAGGGATAACATCGTGGAAACTCACCCTTGGAATCGAGTAATGTATGTCAAGCTTCCGGCGCCTCAATGGTTTGTTCTGGAGTGCTTTCATTGCATTCCGGGCTGCTCTAATATCATAATAGGATATCATAACAAAACCACGATGCTTGCAGGCTGTATAAAGAGTGCGGATATCTCCATATTGCTGCATATTTAAGTTACAAAATTTCAATAGTCAATGGCCAAATAACATATGATACTGAAAATTAATATAAATCCCAAAAAAACTAAATTAGAAAAAATTAGAGAAAACACACACCTCAAACAGGGTTCTCAACTCAGGATCTTCAATGTTACTATTTATATTTCTCACAAACAATGTCCTAGAAGGGTGTTCACCGTAAGGGTGTTCTCCAACTACTGAACCATTGCATGCCAGACCATTAGAAACTCCTCCAGGATACTCGGAATCCTTTAGTCCAGCTGACAAACCATCATCTCCCAAATCCATCCCTCCAACACTGTTAAAAAGGTCTAACTCCTCCATTTCATCCCCAACACTGAGGTGGACATTATAGCCAAACCCATCGGTAACTCCAGAAAGCAACTCGTCGTCATTAGGGAGGAGATTTCCGATGGTTTGGGCCTCTATTTCTTCAAGGGATTCAAAAGCTTCCTCTTCCTCATAGTGGGAGGAAACAGTATCAACAGAATGACCATAGAGTGTATTGTTTGACGATAATCTCACTGCAGCAGAAAATTTTCATTTTCAAGGAAAATTTTATGCAAATAAGCAATGAAGTTGAATCTAGGAAAGAAACTAAAGCCTAGAACATAGTGTTCATTAAGATATGGCACTTCATTTGAAGTTCAAGCATACTAGCTGGCACTGGAAACAGATGTGTACACAAGGAAGATTGAAGTCAGAAGACTTACACTTCCTACCAAATAACTCCGACAATGAACTCGAGAAAAGGCTACTCTCATACTGAGCTCCCATCATATTGGCTTTGCCACCTTCTCCAAAATATGATGCTGTTTCAACATTTACATTAGATCTTGCTCCTGAATCATGGTCCATGATTCTCGAATAACTCAAGGAATGACTTAGCGCTCTCTCTGCTCCCACTGCTTGTCTATTTAAGCTGGGATGCACTTTCTGGTCTCGCATTAAGAAAAATTCGGGATGGTCTGCAGACTTCACTGTCTGACACTTCTCCAGAGAAGATGAAGCGAGTGACTTCTTACTGGCTGTTCACAAGATTAGAATCAACACTTTCTCCTTATAGAAGAAAAACTCATTTATCATAATGAAAGGGAATAAATTATATGGTCTCTTAATTAATTTTGGGGGAAATTAGCATTGAGGGGCCTTGCTAAATGTCTGGAAAGAATGATAAAATACTTTCACAAGAACAAAAACATACATTTCTCTAAAAATCCATAAAATGAGACTCATGGAGAACGACGTTTCCAGAAAAGGCACAAGAGGCACAAGGTAACATGAAATTAATATTATACACACCAGGGAATTCAGTTGGAATTTACTCAACATCACAGATCCACCAGTAATTATATAAATGGAAAATTGTTATTAAAATAATCCCCTCATTCATTCCATCACTCCTTATCTTTATCACTATAAACAATAATATCATCGTGTGGATCAACATCATCAAGTTGTCATCATAACCATTCCAATGGCCTGCTTAAAATTTTGAACTCTTTCCTTTAACAATAAAACTGAACCCAACACCAAAATCCCTATCAAACACCACATATCACTGTCACTTTTTGGGGAAGGTTAGAGTAACTTCTATAAACTCAAGGCAGACCCGGTTACTGTATCAACACCCAAGATAATTACTAGTGCTGGTGGCAAAATTAATTTTCGGCATGAACATAAGATTTTCTGCTGTGTCCTAAGCTTATTAACCAAGACACCTTTTTTGTAAAACAGTTACAGAAATTCCTTTCTGCACGAGTTGGACAAGACTTGAGAATATACTCGCACTTTAATGGCCAGTGTACACACATAAGAAACCACTTTGTTTTATGTTTGCAAGTGTTTCGCGTCCATTTCATGAATGAATAAACTGAATTGCTACCAACTTGATATTTCAAGTGATGTTAAGGCAGAAGAAAGATATTCAAATCTAAGCTACAGAGAAAAGCATGCATATATTAACTTTAGTGCGGAACCAATTCAGGTTGTGATAGACAGATAACGGTAGTGGAAACTTCTTGACTAGTTGGATACGAAAAAATAACAGACAATTAATTGCATGGTAATCTATTAAAGATGTGAATTAATTGCAATGACAACTTAGTTATGTAATATTCTCAGAGTTAGTCATTAATGCCCTCTAAAGCAACGGTTTAGCAACGGGTCGGATAAGAATTAATGGTTAATCATAGACATGCCCCTTGAATTATCACCCGCATCTCACTTTACCATTTGATTTTGTTTTGACTCAATTTACCCCTGAAGTTTTATTCACGTGTCCAGTTGCCCAATCCGTCAATTCAGTTAACTTTTCTGTCTCCCATGCTGATGTCATGCCCCTTCCAAATTTTCCACATACGTCAACATGGGAGACGGCGGAAAATTTAACTAGATTGACGGATTGGGGTGATTTGAGGACAAAGTGAGACATAGGTGATAATTTATGAGGCACTACTATAATTAACCCAAGAATTAAAAGGTAAGACTGCAAGGGAATGCTATTTATGGACCAAAACGGTAAGACAAACAAGTTATAGATTGATTGTACTGACCATGGTTATCGGGAACGTTATCTGACTTCCAAAACCCAACCTGCCTCTGCCAAAGTATACAAAACATAGAGTAAATACAACTACTAAACAGACAAAAATGAAAGAAGAAACTTAATAATGAATGCTCTAGAAGGAAATATGGGTTCTTAAAACGAAAAAACATTTATTTATAAATAAAACAGTGAATTCAGCAATAGACGACCAATTGAACTGAAGGATGCAAATAAATCAATACCTCGTTTGGAAAACATACATCTTCGGAGAAGAACGATGATGCGGACAAACCGTTTAGGTCCATGATTTCAGATGGCATGACGAAACTTAAACTGCATAAACCAAAAATCTTTAAAAAAAAAAAACTGCATTTCCAGCGGCATCGTCTAAATCTCTACAGAGTATTCAAAATTGTCCTTCCAGCATAAAAAACTGCACGCCAAAAATTATAAAATGCTTTGAAAAATTGTTTATGATACTCAGAATTACGTTTTGTGTGGAGAGAAGAAAGGCACATGAGGGATTATAAGCTAGAATTACAAGGGAACAAAAAATCTACAGGTGGAATGAGATCTCGAGTGTAAGTAATCCAATTATGATGAATTTAGAGAAATTATGATATAAAAAGATGATACGGATGCATTTCTATCATAACTACCAAATCTACGAGCAATTCTCATGAAGATCAACGAGCAAAAATGGAAAATAGACATGAAAATTACACAGGCGAAAAATGAAGAGTAAATTCTGAAAATTCAGCAAACAGATAGCGTTTTGGTGTTTACCTACGAACTTGCAGTTACGAAATCAAAGTCTGAGCTCCGAAATGAATCGATCAGCGGACGAAGCAGCCAGCCAAACACAGACGTTGAAATCGCAATTGGAGTAATATTATCTGAGGCAGACACAGAGACAGACACAGAGAGAGAGAGAGAGAGAGAGAGAGAGATGGGGAGGTGTGAGAGAGATGAATTTAAATTAAAACAAGGATGAAGAGGAGGAGGGAGAAGACATATAAAAAAATGGAATAAATTACGGCATAAGGCAAGGGGATTGGAGAAGGGATCATCTAGGCATCTGTGCCGTGTAAGATCCTCTTAAGCTTCTTTGATGCTCTTTTTCCCTGCATTGCACGTTAACCATTTTTTATTTTTCCTTTTTTTTCTCTTTATTGTGATGCCTTCATTCTCTTCCTTCCTTCCTTGTTCTTATCTTCTTCTTCTTTTTCAATTTTCCTGAATCACAAGCTGCACGTTTTCCCTCTTCCCCTTCTGCTTACTCCGAAGCTTTTCCCAGTCGGAATCTATGGAATTCTCCGGCGAGATTCCAAGCACTCGCCAGAGAGAAAGAGGGAGAGGTTTCGCTTCTCTTTTTTCTTTTTTGTTTGAGCTCCGGACAAACGGAGAGAAATAAAAAAAAAATCCAGACAGACCAGGCTCTCCTCCTACAAACACGAAGCAGAAATCGGGAGGTTGCCGTTAAAACTGTTTAACGGCGTTAAAATCCCATTCCGTTGTGTGGTCTCAGAGAGAGAGAGAGAGGGGTCTTTGCTGGGTTTGGCAACTATCTCTCTGTCTGAACGCCACGCTGGCAGGGAGAGTTGAGCCGGTCCCTACCATCTAATCTTCGTGGTCAAATGACGGGAATGCCCCTTCGTATATTTGATTCATTGAAACGGTTACTAGTTACTATTAGGTAAAATATAGGAAGATAGTCTGGGTAACGTGATTGAACCCTATGAGCATAAGCAGCCGTGAGATTCATTTTAATCTTATTACAATAAATTAAATTAAAGATTAACAAAATAATATAAAAATCATTTTAAATTAAGATTCAATAGTTTATTTTAAAAATAAAAAATATAAATTTTGAAGTTAAATTCATTTTAATAAGTTGACTTACATGTGAAAAAGTATATATCTTTGAACTTTTTTTTTTGTCAAACTGTATTATATTTTTTCATCTCTCGTCTTAAATTTTTGTACTTAACTATTAAATAACCATAGTAATTAAAACTACAATTTAGTTTAATAAATGTCAAAACAGTTCATAAAATTAAATTATTGAACAATCATTGCGAATGCTCTTAAAGACTAAAATGCTAAAGAGTATTATTTGGAAATTAAAAACTCTCTCTAGCATTGAGATACGTGCGTTGTTCAAATTGTTATTATCATTATAGAGAAATTATGACAATACTTGGGTCATCCCATATATATTTTAATTTTTTAAAAATATTTGTTTGGTAGTGTAAATTTAAAATTAGAATTGTTCATTTTTTAAATTATAATAAATCATTTAATTATATAATTGTTATTGAATAAATTAAATAAATTAACAGTTTATCTTTAAAAAATAGTTTTTTAACTAAATTATCCATTTATTCAATTTATTTAATAATATTTATATAATTAAATAATTTTCGATTAAATTAATTTTTTACGAGATAATCTCCTGCTGCCGGAATCACGCTGTTCCGTTCTGTGGACGAGAATCACACTTTTAGATATCGCGGGACACGCGTCCATCTTGGAGTGGGTGTACCCATTTTCTTGCACAGGATGTAATAGGTATTCTCTTTACACTCATAATGGCAGTTAAGTGACTATTACAAACAAACCGGAAAATGATATCCCTACTTAGTGATGTAAAGGAAAACGTGAACTCTCTGTTCTAATGGACGCGTGTCCGCTAATGCGTTCGCCTATCATTCACAGCTGTTAAATTACAAAATAGCCCATCTATGTTTTCTTTTTCCACCTATCATGCTCAAGAAGCTCAACGATGAAATGAATTATTCTTTTCAATATTCTCGAAAAGGATTAGGAAGTTGGATTAATGCCTAAGTGCCTACTATAATACATACCAGAGTAATTTTGCGACTTATGTGTTATATATTTCCTTATTTATTATTTAATACGCCGATTTTAAAGTGGAATGTACCATTTACAAACAACATCAAATTATGTACCATATTAAATTAAGAAGAAACTGATCATATTATATTTTTTGTTTAACAAAAAACACTTTGCATGATTAACAAAAAAGAGCGAGAAAATAATATTTGGGATGAAATTTTATATAAAACCTGAATAAACATCATCCTACATAAACTGGATTAAATTGGATATGTTATTTAGCCTAATTGATAAATTATTTGGATTTTGTGTAAGAATTTATTAGACGAGCGAGAAAGCAAGGTACGTAGCTCATAAACCCAATTGACCTCCAATCAATAAAAAAATAACAATAATTAATTTTCTATTCAGGTGATAATAGCAAATGTCTTTAATGGCTGTTAGAAAGCCAATTAAATATTTCATAAAAAAAAAAAAAAAAGAGAAAGCCAATTAAATAATGTGACAAGTAATTATGTTTGAAAACAAAGACATATATACAAACGGAGTTTGTTCTCCTTTGATGCGCGCTTTAAAGATATACATATTTTTCTGACATTAATTTCCAGATGTAGAGAATTCACTGGCCTATGATTCTTAAAAGATCAGGAGTCTCACATGCTTAGATCATTAATAAAAACATTTAATCTTGAGTTATTGACCCCTTTAATTTAGATGGTCTTTATACGCTAATCAAGTCGCACTGGCTTTAATATATAATTTAAGAATGATACTTGTTTCCATTCCTGGTTCGGAGGAGTTCCTAGCTCCAACCTCCTTTTACAAGAGTGTTTTTTTTTTTTTGTCTTTTTATTATAAATAAATAAAAAATTAATTCGTAAATTAAATGAAAAAAAAAAAAAAAAAAGATAAAAAGGACATCCATCTTTGAAAGAGGGTTGAAAGAAGTCCTCCAATCAGGGAAAGAGACAAATATTGTTCAGTACATAAATTGATACTGCTCAATGCTCAAGCATGTCCCAATTAAGGACTAGTAAAAATGGTACATAAATGCTATATTTAATTTGTACCTCGTGGGCTGCAACCTGTATTATTAGATCGATTAGTTGATGAATACATTAAATTCTAACACAAATCCTTTAAAACAGTCCGGACTCGCTCGGAGCGTTCAAACCAAACACCACCACTTTTAGCCCCAACATTAATTGGTTAAAGCTTTATGTAACGTTGCGGCTCTGAGCGGCGGCATTAATTGGGTCATCACAAAGTGTTTCCGCCCGTATGGTCTGCGCATTTCCATGTATCATGGTGATGCCAATGCCATCACAAACATGAGAGTATGTTTGAGTAAGATTTAGGACCCAACCTCGTCTTATGTTGTGATACCACATCATTAATTACCCTTGTTAATTACATATAGTCATTCTCATATTTGTGACCGACCAGCCTTCTTAATTTTTCAGAGGAATACATGGAAATTAATGAGATCATGCAGTGAATTAAAGCTAGAAATGAGGAAATACGTGTGATTACCTTCTAAAAAAAAGTATATGTTAGATATACACTACATGAGAAGTATTTTAAAATTAATTGGTTAGTAAATTAATACGAAGTTAACCATGTTTTTTAGACCACCACATAACTAATTTCATAATCTGAACCGTCAATTATTTAGGCCATACTTCAAAAATCATTATTGCAAAAAATTAATTAAATAAAAAATTATGTAGTCATCTAATTAATATCAAATAAATAGATGATCAGTGTTTTTGATAAAAGCATAGAAATAGTTGTTGTTATAATCAAATGACTAAATGACTTTGGATTTTGGAGATTTTTTACATGGATGATCTTTGAAGTAGGACTTAAAAAATAGACTGTTCGAATTTTAAGATTACATTGTGCAGTGAGTCCAACATCGTAGTTAGTTTTGTATTAATTTACTAACAAGTTAGTTTTAGAGTATTGTTGTGCACTACATTAATCGAAGTAAAATATAAAAAAGATACAGTATAAGTTCATATAAAGCCTTAAGGATTCTTAGGTAATTACCATCAATATTTGTAGCCAATGTAAAAGTAAAGGAAGTGCAAGAGGAAAAGAATGCAGTAAGAAAGTGAAGGAAAATACAAAATTTTCTACAGAAAGTTTAGCAAGGAAAATTCGTATATGGAGAAATTTTATTGGTTAGCTCGGCCTTCTGCTTAATTAATTAGATTAATTTGTTGGTTTTTCTTGTTAAAATTTATGTGTATAACACGTAGCTAATAAAGATAAAATTCACTTATATTAAAAATTATTTGCATCAAAGTAGATATACAGTACTAAAAAAATATTATTATTTTTTAGTTGCGTATATAGGATAAAAAACTATAGTCTATGGGCCATGAACGAGCTCATATATATGTCATATCTCAACATGAACAGTGTTGTATTATGGGGCTACGTACAGCACGCATTCTTCCTAATTGGTATATATGGTCCCTTTGACAGTTTGACAGTTTGACAGGTGACACAGGTGCACGTACAAGTACGAGTGCTGTACTGTACTGTAAGAGTCGTAAGACCCACCACACGATCGAGAAGGCAAGTGGTACTCGATCTTGACCCGCCTAGCTAGCTACTTGAGCTGAATTAACGTCCATGGTCGAGTTCTAACTTCTAACCTCCAGAACAAAGCTAAACCTAAGATATCTCATGAATATTGAAGCGACTGTGTACCCTCCAGATCGAGCTGATTAAGGTCATTATACTTAAAACTAAGGGCCACAGAACTATATGTCCCTAGTATATATCTGAGTGCACTTCGTACTCGATCCAACTAATTAGATTGGGCAACTCCTTAACCTTACCCCGCGCGCCCTTGGGTCCCAAAGTCATTCATGAACTAGTGTACTTGCTACTCCAAACCGATCGAACTTGATTTGAGTGTTTGAGATATTGAGTCTTTTCATTCATAACCGGCCATGTTTAGACTCACACAGAATTTTGAACGCCACATTTGTTTCTCATCATACATCATTCATCCAGATCGAGTATATATGTTCCACTTCATAAATGTAAGAATTCACCTTAGAAATATGATTTTAAGTTCAGTGCTATAATTTTAACATAAGTAACGTTAAGGAATTATATTTTGATAACATATATATATTATGTATTAGCTCTTTAATAAAGGTGAGTTTAGCTCACCTCAATTTATCAGAAAACAAATTATTATATATAATTGTTATACTGTCACATGATATAATTAATTCATATATTATAATATGAGTGAATGAAAATATTATATCTGTACGGTATAATATTAATAACATTTATTTATATTATAACATGTTAATTGATTACAACATGCTATAATGATATAACAATTATATATAATAATAATTCTTATTAGAGAGCTAGGTACACTACACCATTTGTTGCTTAAATCCACTATTGGTTTATGTTATCTATTGATGTATCAGCAACTAAAAATTAGTTTGAAAGATCAATAGCCACCCTGCAGTCACTCTTAAGTAGTAGGTTGCAGAGAAAGGGGTGGCAAAGTGGCTACCCAAACCAATTTTTTTGAATGGTGGAATTTGGAGACAAAAACTATCTAACACTGCTGACAATTTATTTCTCCACCAATGTTGCAGGTAGTTGCAAGTATAATAGTGGATAAAAGCAATTCTCCCACCAATGTTCAAATATTACAGTAGCATTTAGTTACAAAAGCAATTATATATGCATTCCATTAAATCTTGCAGTACTCACTGCATGATTATTGAGCTGCTATAATTAACCATCCTTTAATTTTCCTGTCTTGCATCTAATACATCTTAAACACTAGTGCTACACTTAATGATAAAATGGAAATTCAGTAGCAGAACTTGGCAGAAAGCATCACATAAACTTCATTGATTACATCCAACCATCCATCTGACAACTGATTTACAAATACAAATGAAGATACCAACTTGTCATCTACATTACATCAACCATCACTAACATACCCACAATACAAAAGAGAGTTTCTCAACCAACTTTACAATGCGAAATCTATGCTATACTATACAAAGAGAGTTTCTGAACCAATATTACATAGAAGTTAATTCCACAACCATGCTATAATCCGAAAATTGACTTGCACTAAACCCTAAAATAGATTTGTACAATTTGCAAATAACTAAAAAATATTACAAACACAACCATACCAAATCAAAAATGGATCTAGAGAGTAGAGACCTGCAAATGAAAAAAAAATTATAATGAAAACATAGAAGTTTAGAACAAAGAAAAATTATAAGGAAAAAAAAATTATAATGAAAACAGAGGAGAGGAGTAAACCCCGATGAAGATCGCTGGAATCTGCCGCCTAGATCGCCAGAAACGACGGAGGAGGGTCAGGGCTGTTAGGGTTTCGAACCATCACGTACGGCGGCTGAACGGGCTAGGTGTTTACACCATTGAACTCAGCTCACCCAAGGGAAGATTTCGGGACCAACTCGACGGCAAAAGGTCGCCGGAATTAGTGACCCATCGGAGAAGAAGGCCGGTTCAGGTTCGGTTTAAATCCATGTTTTCATTGGGTTGTTGGGCAATCAAAAGGCAGGAATAGAGAGAGGAAGAAGAGACAAGTCGATTAGAGTCCATGTTGCCGGCGATGGTTGCCGGACGATAAAGAGATGGCCGGAGAGAGCTCATGGCAGATTAGAGAGAAGAGAGAGAGAGAGAGAGAAGGGGGTGTGCGGCTGCTGAGGAGGAAAATGAGAAAAAAAGGGTGAAGTTAGGTTTTATAGTAAAACCCTAGCTGACGAATTTACAAAATTGTCCTTTAACTTAAAATACCCAAAACTTGATGGTTGTAGCTCCGTTTCACGTCTTTTTCGTGTCTACGCGCTCGTACTCCCGAGCCCTATCCAACTAGATCAAAAGATCGTTTAAAATCTAAACATTTAATTTTGTCAAAATAAAACCTTAAACTAATTTACAAAAGCATCTCTTTTTAAAACAAACAATTTTATAAATTCATAGGAAAATAATTTCAAAATTTTCTATAATAAGTATTTAGATTTTTTTTTTTAATGGGAATGGGCTAGTGGTAGGGGTGTGATTTAGATTGGAAAATCCAAATCTGATTGATTCCAATTCGAAAATTTTCAATTTTGGAACGCTTGATTCAAATATAAAAATGTTGAAATCCAAAAATTCAGAAAAAAAATTGGATTGGAATTGGAATGTTTCTATAAATTCCGATCCGAAATGTTCCTAAGGCATTCTGATCCGATATTTCATAAATTATGCTAAATTTATTTTGTATTTATATTAAATATTTTATCATTTTTTTAGTTTTCTACTATATGTTTCAATAATTTTTTATTTGTTTCAAACATACACATACATATATATTAAAAAAAATAATAATAATTAAGACAACTTTTTAATACCACATTTGCTTCTTTTAGTTGGAATTGTTGTGGGAAAGGAATAAATCTCTCACCAATTTTCAAGTTTGGTTACTATCTTTGTGTAGCTACTTCTTAGTCAACTATTGTACAAATTAGTGGATCATAAAATAACTATTAACTCCACTAAAATTTTTTAAAACAACTAAAGTATTAATTGGTGACTCAAAAATATGTCATTGGTCACTAATTTCAATTTAGTTTCAATTTAAGGTGGCTTTAAGCCATATTTGTTGTAGTGGTAGTACTTACACTCTGCCCAAAAAAAAAAGGTAGTACGTACTACGTACACAATTAATGTGCATGGTACAAACATTACTCTTTTAATATTTGGTGAGACCAACAATACACATAACGTACCCATCTTATTTTGAGATAATGGCATACCCATTGCCTCATTACCCCCATTTCCCCATTTAAGAATTAGTGCTAGGTTAGTCCTAGCTAGTAAGAAATTTAGCAAATACACAGACCTATAAATAACCTGTTGTCCTGTCCTGTCCAAACCCGGTGAGGTCCAAAATGTCATGCATGAAAAAGTCTCTCCGATCGGTACCAAGCACAAGAGTTTCTTTCTGGCTGGTGCTCTCTGTGACCAGGTAGTTAACTAGTACAGGCATTAATAATTAAGGTGCGTGATCTTGTTATCTTAACAGCCTTAATTAGCAGCCTTTAACTGAACGAGAGAAACTCACCTCCATGCCACTGAGGTGGCATCGGTGCAGAGAAAAGATTAGGCAAAGGGTGGGTACCACTGATATCCTCCCTTCTCTCGCTGGGATACCACCTCAGTGCCACTGTTGCGGCAAGTTTTTTTCATGCACAGTGCACAAGGCACAAGCTGATGGGACAAGCACGTTTCGATCTAATATATTGCGTCACTATTTGCAACAAACACAATTTTTTTTTTATCATAAATACATGCATGTATAATATACAGATATATTTTTTACTTTGAAATCTTTAACTAGCTTATTTTTTCATCATTGGAATATATGATTTCACCATTATCTTGTCTTAATCCTTAACTCATTTTCTATATAATTACTTTACTACTTGAATTAACCTCATGACTTTACTTAAAGCATTTGACCAAAAAAAAAAAAACTTTACTTAAAGCAAGCTTTCAATAAGCTTTTTTATTCTTTCAAAACAAAGTGGAAAATTTTTAGAATATAAGTAACTAAAAATCGATCTTAAATTTAAACTTGGGCTAACTTTTTCAATCTTTTTAATTAAAACAATAAAATAAGATAAATATAGTAATATTTAAGGTTAAATGAAATGAAAGCATTAATTAGCCCCTTAAACCCGGACAGCAAGACTGCGAGATGCTTTGTCTGGAGTCTAGACTACAGGTAGAAGGAACATTACTGTCCGCCGGAAGAAAGGGATTAAATAATTAACTGTATTAATGACAAAAATAAAATAAAATACAAAAGAATTAATGATTAATGAAAGACATGTGGGTGCAATGATAGATTTCTCAGAGTCTTGTTCCTATTCGGTTAGCCAACCTATGAGATTCTCCCCTATATTCACTTTCACGTGCGTTATCTATTCTCTTCATTTTACTCGTACCCCATGCACTTATAAATATGTCTTCGATTCATAAGGATATTATTTAATTAAGAGATAATTAAGTTTAAGTTTTTTTAAAAAATAAATTTTAAATGAAAATTAAGAGTACTTTAAAATTTATAATAAAATGTTTTTCTGATTTAAAAAGAATTTTACCTTTTATGGTGTATAGTGAGATTTGTAAAAACTGCATGTTATATTTTAACTCCAAAATTTTAAGAGAAGTCTAAAATTCTAAAATTAAAATTTAATATAAATTCGTCAAATAAAATTAATAAAATGACTTAATTAAAAATCTTAAATTACTATCAATTTTAATTTAAAAAAAACTTATAAAATGTACTGGATTCTAAGTATTTCTTTAATTAATTTTAGGGGAGAGGGAGTCGTATCCTTGTTTTTAAAACAAAAATTGTTATCAACTTTTGAATCTATGATCATATCAATATCAATATATAATCATTTTATGCATAAGTATAGGAATAACAATGTATTGATTATTGAAGGGGTCAGTGATTGGAAATAAAAGCTTATAAAAAGAAAGAATATGGAAATATAGAGCAACTGTTTTTCTTTTCTTGTCAGAAGATCAACTGGCTGTATGAAAACTGGTTTTTTATGGTATTTTTTGGGGTACTACGGTGGGCCAGAGGCCGAAAACAACAAAACAAAATATCCAGCATAGCTTTGGGCCTTGTCACCCAACATTGATGGACCAAAAGAAGAGCTAAGCCACACACAGTTAGTGAATGATCGTTTTTCATAGTACAGCCCAAATTTAGCTCAGGCCCAAGTGAAGCAAGACCGTCAACAACCATAGTCTAAATCCGATCCAATAATTCGGTCCGAAAATATTTTATTCATGTTAAATCATTTAATGTATAAAAATCAAATTACTTTACATATACACAAAATAATTGTAGTAGATATACAAAAATAAGTTATATATTATATTAAATTGGATCGAAATATTATCGATTCAAATCTACTAAAATTTATATTTTTAATTGAATTGAAATTGTATTCGAATTATCGAATTGAATCTCCAAATTTATTTCCTATTAATTACATTGGATTCGAATTAAATTCTGATTCATTGCTTAATATATGGAACTTCCCAATCTTTGGAGTGCAGTTTTGCTCGCCTTCTTTAACTAAAATATATGCTCACTTCCCATCTAAAATACTGGCATGTATTTACAAAACTAACTATGAGTTAATCTAAAAATATTTTATTATTTCTTTTTTTCCCCCAAAACCCTGTTTCCACTTCCCCTATTTTTTTTTTCTTCTCCTTCTCTCTTTCTCTCTCTCAACACCTCCATCCTTCTATCTTTCTCTTTCTCCATCCCCAGCCCAACTTGCTGGCGCCGACCACCTACAACCAATTAACCACCCTTTCCCGCATCCTCTCTCTCTCATCTCCCTCGCGCCACGCTGACTAACACTTGATGAGGAAAGGGCCATAAATCTTTCTCTTTCAACTTTGGGTGATGTTATTCTTGCTCTGATAAGGAAGCGAGGCCATGGCCTTATAGGTAAGTTATTGGTGTGCTTGTTAGCTTTAGTTGTCTTTTTCCTTTTTCCTTTTTTATTTGTTTACGGCAAAATATGTGTTGTGATTATAACTTTCACTATGATGGACCATTTGGGTTTCTTTTTACTTATTGATTTAGCTAAAGTATCATGGACTTACTTTAATTTATTCGGTTGTAAGAATAGCAAGCTTACTGAAGATTGAGAGAAATGAGAAGAAGGAAAAGAAAAAAAAAAGGGTGGAAGTGGGAACCGAGTTTGGGGAAAAAAAAAATATATATATGGGTTAACTCATAGTTAACTTTTTAAATACATCAGTATTTTAGATGAGAGGTGAATATACACTTTAGTTAAAGGGGGTGAACAAAACTGTTCTCCAATCTTTGTATAAGCAACTAACAATTCCTAACCAAATTGTAAAATTGATGATTATCCTCAGCATGAGATAAAATGAGATTACCCAAATTGTAGGAATTACTCAAATTGTAGGATCTGATGAGAATTAATTATATTATCATTGTGTCACATGTTGTGTTATTTTTGGATGAAATAGTATGACTCAAATTTGATTTAGAAAATAAATCTAATAAGTATGGTAAAAGTAAGTTTTGCTAACATGAAGGACAAAATATGAGATACAAGTGATGGACAAACATCCAAAAATTGGATTAAATATGATTGTAAAACCAATACCTAATTTAAGTAAATCCAACTCTTAGATGTATTGTCCTTCATATTTTGTCTTACGTATTAATCGTACTATGATATAGGTCTATAAAATAACCTAACAATAAAATAAATCCAAACAAACTACTTGTTAATGATCATTTGTTTATTAGATGGCAGGTTTCTCCTTTGTAGGAAAAGGCCATGACTTCAAAACTCATGACCGGTTGTTAATGAAAAAAAACTAAAGAATAAGATGAAAACAACAAAATAAAAATAAGAAGAAAACCCATTATAAAACCCACAATCTACAATTAGGATTTGATTGAAATGCAAATTCATCCAAATAGGTCGGATTAATTTGGACGCACACCCTAATTGTTCCTAATTGTGTTAGTAAATTCATTCTATACATCATTTATGGTTTTATAGATATTGGAGTTTAAGTTTTTTCTTTTTTTCATATTTTGGTGTTAGGAGTTGAAAAAACAACTAAATTATATTTTATAGTGTACAGCATAAATGTAATTTAAATAGTTGCTGAAGTGAATGGTAAATTGAATAAATTACTTGTCTTTTTTTTTTTTATCATATAGATTAAATTTTATAATAATAGTTAACCGTGTATATAATGAAAATTTATGATACGTGAGGACAATTTTTTTTCTTTTTTATGCAAATTCGACTCGAAGTTGTAGATTCATATGTAGAAAGGCAAATAGTTAGCCAAATTCAACGTACACAAGCTCCACTATTTTCGATACATATCATAAACTTGCTGTAAATTGTGAACCATAATTACTTGCCTAATTTGCCTTTCTATCTTCCACATTCAAACAATAAAGTAAGAATTAGGGTTAAAACATTTTTTGTCCAAGAACTTTGGACGGTTTCTTAATTTGGTACATCAATTTTAAAATGTGACAAAAATAACCTCGAATTATCCAATTTATGTTAATTCAGGATCTTCCGTCCAAATATCTAATGGAGACTGACGTGGCGCACTGAATGTGCCCCACGTGTCACTTATTTTATTTTATTTTTGGATTTTTTCTATTTTCCTATTTTTAGAAACTTTTAAAATTAATTAAAAATAGTTCCAGACTCATAAAAATATACGAAAAAATTCATACGACCTTGTCTTGACTAGTACTAATTTATTATGGGGCCAAATTACCAATTTTTCCTTTGAGAGTTTCCACAAAATTTGGGAAGTCCAAATTTATTTCTAAAAAATTAAAACAAAAAATTTATTTTATAGAGGAAAATTTATTTTCCTCTAACACCGAGAGATCTTTTGGGTAGCAATTGTTCATGAAAAAGATAGTGTTAGTTTTAAGAAGAACAATGGTGCAAATCTCTTATTTTTTGGAGTTCGGGAGATTATTTTATGAATTTCCAAAAAGTCTAAAGTATTTTAATTTTTTATAAATAAATTTGGACTTCCCAAATTTCTTGGAAACTTTCAAAGGGCAAATTGATAATTTGGCCCCATAATAAATTAGTATTAGTCAAGACGAGATCGTAGAAATTTTCCGTGTATTTTTATGAGTTCAGAGTTATTTTTAATTAATTTTTAAAGTTGATAAAAATAGAAAAATAAAAAAATAAAAAAATAAAATAAAATAGGTGACACGTGACGCATATTCAGTACGCCACGTTAGCGTTTAACGGCCACATCAGCCTCTGTTAGATATTTAGACGAAAAATCTTGAATTGACATAAATTGCATAATTTGAGATTATTTTTGTCACGTTTTAAAATTAATGATTTTAATGGTACAAAGTTTGTGGACTAAAAATGTATTTAACCCTAAAACAAACTTCCCGCTGACTTCGATTTTTAAACTTCCAACCTGTCTGTATCCCAACGACTAGTTTTGAAACCCTAGACGTTCTCGAACCTTCCCGGATTCAAATTCTCTCCGTACTCTATTTCTTCGCCCGAGTTTGTCGTCTGGGCTTCCTAAACTCTTGGGGTTCGCTGGGCTCCAAAACTCTCGGTTAGTTGCTGTTGATCTCACTCTCCAAAATCTTCCAGTTGAAACTTAAGCCCAAGAAAATCGTTTTCGTTGTCTCTGAATTTCTTTTTGCTCATAAAGATTGCATCTTTGCTCTGTTTAAAGGAACTGTGCTTCTTGCTCTGAATGTAGATTTGGGCGGTGGATTACACAATCAATGGGAGCTTTCAAGGACTCCACCGTTCAGCGCAGGGTTAGCCCTCGACTCAGAAACGTTCCCGAGGAGAAAAAGCCTTTCTATGGCAGCCCCTGTCGGAAACGGGCATCGGATGACACCATAGACGACACCGTTTGCAGTAAGAAACCCAACGTCCCAAAACCCTCAGCTCCGGCGCAAAAGGGTTCGCCCAATTCGGGTAAAGAAAAAGAAAAAGTTGAAGTCCAAGCTCAAAAGGGTGAGAGTGAAACCAGGGCTCTGGGTGTAGAACATTTTAATTTGAGTTGGTATGCCCCCACCGTACCTCTATTTGATGATAATGGTGTGAGCTTCACTGCACGGTTGAAAGAGACGCTCAGACTTTTTAATTTGCATTACCTTCACTTCGTTCAGGTGAACCATTTTTTTTGTTTTTTTTTTGTTTGGTTTTGGGTTTGCAATTAACACACTGATGGATTTGTAAAACGTATTGAATTCAATTTTTTTTTAATGTCTATTTGATTATTGAGCTGCATTTACTATGTTACTATTTAGTTTGATATTATGTGCTTTAAAGGGAAGAAGAAACTATTCATGACTGCTTAGATTTCAGTTATAGTTATTTACATATTTCGTCAGATTTTAAATGGAATGTTTTTATCATTTGACAAGAATTCTTGCCAGTTCTGTTTTGACAGCAATAGTAGCTACTCTTTCATTTGGGCGTGAGCCCTGCCTTGTGCCCTGTGTCTAGGCTCAAGAGAATGGTGGTGCATAAAGTGTGCCCTATGATTTCAACATAAATGATGTTGAATGGTAGTCTCTGATGTTGAATGATAGCAATGTGGGTTGGTGTTGATTTCTCTTTTTGATAAATTGTATTGATTTTCGATTTGATGATAAAATTCTTTGTTGTTTTAAGTCGCATACTAATGTGTTTTGACTAATGTGTTTGTTTTGTACAAAAGGAATCTGCTTTTAATTTTTATAATTTAAGATGTAAAAGCTGATCTATTCTTTATAGCTAATGATTTTTTTTCGGGTTTCATTTTACTAAATAGACAAGCAAGTTCCTTTTTCTGCCATTACTTACAAGGTTATTGTTTTTGTGCAGGAAGAGGAGAAGAGATGCCGTAAGCTGGAGGTTAGAACTTTTTTTTTTCTCTTTTCAAATTATCTTGTAGCTGTCTTTTATGTTTCTTGAAGCATAAGTATGTTTGACCCATGGTTATGATTAGTACACTTAAGAATTTCTCAAATATTAGTGTTGATTACTGTTTCACTTTGGTGCCTTATTTGTAGCCTAAGACTTACAGTTTTATTTTGTTTGACCATTCATCTTCTCAATGTATCTAGAAAATAGGCAGCTTTCTCTGATTGGGAGTGGAGTATAGGTGAAGGGAAAGAATTTAGTTGGTCTTTGTACCTGTTATCAGACGATAGTGAGGGCGGAAAGATAAGAAGTTGTATGGGAGTGGAGTATGGGCAGCTTTCTCTGATTGGGAGTGAGTATAGGTGAAAGGAAAGAATTTAGTTGGTCCTTGTACCTGTTATCGGTAAGGATAGTGAGGGTGGAAAGATAAGAAGTTGTATGGGAGTGGGAAGAATTGCTTTCTCTCAAGGGCCATATAATCTTCTGCTAAAAACTGGAAATTTAGGAGAAAGACTAATTATCAGGTTCTGTTATCCATAGAGCCCTCCTTACATGTGATTAGGCTGTCGACACCATTGATGCATTAACATTTAAGAGGACCCATTATGCCACAGCCACCTTATTAGTGCCTGGGAAGATTTCTGGAGTCATTTAGTGATTATTCTCTAATCTCTATATGTCTTCCCTTTCTGGCTTCAATATTCTCTTACCAACTGTTTTCTTTATATTATTCCTTAGAACTTGCCGATCCTATTTTTTTCATAAAATATATTTTCTGTATCGTAATGGGCAATTTTCATGCAATCAGTATTCCCACTGCATCAAGGAAGGACAGCCATGAATAATTAATGATTAGCATATATCTATAGAGATTCTGGAACTTATGCGTCATGCATGCTTTAGCAATAAATTTGGAAGAACCCTTTGAAGTTGGGACAAATCTTGTATTATGGCATGCCAATTGGATGCTTTAAATTTTTATTTCCATAGCTGCAAGTTGATGGTAGCGGTTGTTTCTCCATTTTGGTACTCTTTTTTTTTTTTTTTTTTTTTTTTTTTTTTTTTTTAAAGAAAAGAAAAAGGGGGGGGGGATTTTGGTTTTGGGTTTTTTTTTTTTTTTTTTTTTTTTTTTTTTCTCTTTTTGAAAGGAAAGGAAAAATGGGTGGAGATCTTGGTCTTTGTGATTGTTATTTATTTTAGTCTGACAAACATTTGCAGAATGGGAGTGCAGGCTGTGATGATCTTAAGAGGCCTTCCAAGAGACCTAATCTGAAGGCAAATTCTGAGGCAAGTTGTGTGGTATATGTAGATTTGTTACATGTATTATTTTCTAGGAAGTGTAAGACCTGAGGTATTTACCATTGATCACATTCACACTACATTTACAAAAATCTGTTGCAGAATGGGAATCTCAAGTGTAAGTCCAGGAGACCTGATCTGAAGGCAATTACTGAGGCAAGTTGTTATATGTAGATTTGACACATGTATTACTTTCTTGAAAGTGTATGTGCTGAGTTAGTCACCATTGATCACACTACATCATAGACAATTATCTTTGGTTTAACCAATAGATGAATAGAAAAGTATGTTTTGATGAGTTTGACTGCAGTTAACGATTATTTCTAATGCAGTTTTGGTGTTTCAGAGAATGGTGATGTTGTTTATCCGACTTCTATTTATGTTCAATTGCAACTCATTATTGTAGAGAAGAACTGAGAAGTCCTTTGCATGTTGGCACACACACTTACACATGAGCTTCCTTTGCATCTTATTGTTTGTCTTTGATATATTCTGCTTTTTAATTTGCACACTAGTAATATTATTGTCATTGAATAATATTGAACTAGTTTTATATTGAGTAATAACCATGTATTATATTCTTTAAACAGTAGTAACCAGGCATTATAACACTTCTGATTTTATGCCTTCTATTAATTGTGATAAATTTAAAATTTTTTTATTTCTTTTCTTAATATTCTTTTTGTATTCATGGCAGATGTTGACCAACGATGAAATTTTACACCCTGAAAAGACAATTGGTCATCTACCAGGTTGGTTATATTTAGTGCTATCTGGTTTTAGTTGGTTACATCGAGAGAATGCAGATTTTGTTTCTTACGTCTAATCATCTATGAACACCATTTTTTGAAAGAGACATTGCTGGCTGTACATATAAATGATGCAGGTGTTCCAGTTGGGCATCAGTTTTTCTCTCGGGCTGAAATGGTGGCTGTAGGGTTTCATGGGCACTGGTTAAATGGAATTGATTATGTAGGAAAATGTAAAGGCAAGGTACCAAATCTACTTTCATGGAAAGATTGAAGTATTTATATGCATTTTCAATTTGCATTTTGTGTCTAGATTCTTTATAGTCCAGTGATAAAGGTTACAAAAAATATGTATATATTGGGAACAATGGTGTGGAGTAGTTTTAAATTCTGATTATGTTTCTTTCTCTCTAAAGGTGTTCGCTCTTGTTGGATTTTAATACTTAAATTTGAGCCTTTGTGGACAGTTATTTTAATCTTATTATTCTCTGAGATATTGCAGGCGAAATACAAAGGCTGTACATTACCATTTGCAATAGCAATTGTGTTGTCCGGCCAATATGAAGATGATGTCGATAACTCAGATGAAGTTGTGTATACTGGTCAAGGTGGAAATGATTTACTTGGTAATAAACGTCAAATTAAAGATCAAGTTATGAGTCGGGGGAATTTGGCTCTTAAGGTGAGTCATCTAGAGTATGATTCTTATTCTTTTGATTCTTTCTGATGTTTGTTCCGCTATATACCCTTTTTCTCTCCTTCAGTCAAATTAGTAATTTACCAGAAATTCTTGCAGTTGATCAGTGAGTTTATTACTGGAACTTCTCCTGAACAGAATAGATTAGAAGCAAATTTGTATATGCTAGAAGTTTATTATTGGAATTTCCCAAAACTATCTGCTGTCTTTGGATACCAGTGATGAACAAAATAGTTCTATATTAAAATTGTCAATAATGTCATAGGAGCATAGAATGCAATGGATTCAAGCAATGATTATTTCACATATAGCCTCTATGGCCTTTAATGATGATTTGTTATGTATGTGAGATATTCATCCCTACATGTTGTTTTCTTATGGCCTTTATTCTATTTTCATGCAGAATAATATGGAGCAGTCCATTCCTGTTAGAGTCATCCGTGGCCATGCATGTTTCACTAGTTATACAAAGAAAGTTTATACATATGATGGACTGTATAAGGTTGGGCATTTTCATGCACTTGTTTTTATATATATGATTAAAAGTATTCTTACATTTTAAAAAAGGAAAAGAAAACACATGAAAATTTGTTTCTGAATGATGGCTCCTTTAAGCAACACATAAAGTATTGCATAGTGCAAAAATGGAAAAGAAACAGTCTGTTGAACAATAGGAAATAAAGAAATTTTTAGCTTGCACTTTGAGTTAAGTGGATTTTATTAAGGTGCCCTTAAGTCAAACTAGAAGCATTGCACATAACACTGCCCCAATGTAGCTAAAGTAATTGCCAGGTGATTGTTCGTTGGTTACATTCCTACCCCTCTTATTCAAGTTAAAGAGTGAAAATTGCTTGGCCATAAAAAATTGCCAAAGTGGCTCAAATATCTTTTTCTAATTTTCTTTCTCTGGTAGGTTATCGAGTATTGGGCAGAGAAGGGTGTTGCTGGATTTACTGTGTTTAAGTACCGTTTAAAGCGACTTACAGGGCAACCTAAATTGCTCAGTAATCAGGTTACAAGTTCTTTTGCCTTTTCATAAAATCCAATATGGAAATTTCTTTTAGTGACGCAGGAACAGTGTGTTTTATAGAGTTTTACGTGGTTTATACACTATTACTCTGGACGCATTATGTTTTATTATAGTTATGGAATATCTCTTCTTTTATATGTGATAGTTAAGGAATATCGTTTTAAGTTAAATCATTTGAAAGTTTCACAAAATCCATCTGGCCTTTTACTGATGCTTGAGCGACTAAAATTTTCAGGTTCATTTTACTCGTGGGAAAGGGTCTAAAGCTCAGTCTGAATTACCTGGGTATGAAATCAATAAGCTGCTGCATAAATGTTCTTCTGTTTTTCCCCCATGTGTTGTGTTTAAGTAAGGAAATGTGTTACTTTTAAGGTTGGTGTGCAAGGACATTTGCAATGGTCTAGAAAACATATGTATTCCAGCTACCAATATAGTTGATGTTCCTCGTGTTGCGCCTGAAGGTAAGCAGCACTTTCTCAAATTTTTGCAGACCATTTTTACTGCTCAGTAGTTATTATGCGTGGCACTGCTAATCACAAGCTAAACTATAAAAATGCAGGCCTTTCATATATTAACTCTATTGAAGTTGCAAAAGATGTGGTCATTCCACCGAGTGCTCCTGGGTGCTCTTGTAAAGGAACTTGTAATGATCCGAGGACTTGTTCTTGTGCCCAACTCAATGGCTCTGACTTTCCTTACGTTGAAAGAGATGGTGGCAGGTAAGATTTTAATTGTAGCATAAGTATCTTGAGACAATATCTTGTTTGCCTGTTGTCTTAATTTCACTGCTGTTTTACTTGTTTGAGATATATCAGTCCTTTTTTCTGTATAAAAGTCTCTGTTTTGATGGAACTCTCTCTCTCTAGATTGATTGAAGCAAAGGCTGTTGTGTTTGAGTGTGGTCCAAGATGCGGCTGTGGACCTGATTGTGTGAATCGTACATCTCAGCGAGGGTTAAAGTATCGACTTGAGGTCTAATAACCACAACCAAGTGCCAATGTTTTTTCTTATAACACAGTGGTACTTTACAAATTTGATAAATCTACTATTTTTTTGAACAGGTATATCGCACACCTGAAAAAGGCTGGGCTGTTAGGTCTTGGGACTATATTCCCTCTGGTGCACCAGTATGTGAATACATTGGAGTTCTTAGGAGGAGCGATGAACTAGACAGTGTCTCAGAGAACGACTATATATTCGAAATTGATTGCTGGCAGACAATGCAGGGGATTGGGGGAAGAGAGGTACTGTTTTAGCTGTTGGATAAGGAAGCATTGAACTTCCTATACTTGTCTATTACTCTTGATTTGCATGCTGTGTTGTTTCACCTTATTGCTTTGTAGATGTGCTCTTTCTCTCTGGTTCATCAATCTATGCCGTGTTCTTATACAACTATTTGATTGTATATCCTTTTTGGAACTTTGTTACATTGGATTGTTTGGAATATGTTATGTACTTATGTCTGTACATTCTCTTGATGCATCTTTACTCTACAGAAGCGATTGTGCGATGTGACTATTCCAAACAGTGATGCCGAGAAGGGATTTAGTAAGTTATCAGAAAGTGAGCCTGAGTTTTGCTTAGATGCCGGTACCCGTGGTAACGTTGCTAGATATATCAATCATAGTTGTGAGCCAAACCTCTTTGTACAGTGTGTTTTGAGCTCCCATCATGATGTTAGACTAGCTAGAATCGTGTTATTTGCTGCAGATAACATACCTCCATTGCAGGTTAGGATCTCTCTCTCTCTCTCTCTCTCTCTCTCTCTCTCATATCCTGGGTTGGTCTTCAGAATAACAAGTGGTTATTGGATGTTGCAAGCAGGAACTTACATACGACTATGGTTATGAACTTGATAGCGTGGTTGGTCCTGATGGAAAAGTAAAGAAGTTGGATTGCCACTGTGGTGCAGATGGGTGTAGAAAGCGTTTGTTCTAGCCACATATGATGCATTTGTATTTTCTTCTTTGACCTTCTTTTGTAGGGTGGCCATCTCAAAGGAGAAAAATGTAAAGGGCCACTGATAGTTTTGCTTTTGCTATTTCTGCATGGCAATGGGGTCTACCGACCCCTATGGCTTTTTGTTGATCAATATACTACAAATTTGATAAAATTTGTTTTAATATCAGATCATTTTGAGTTCTCATCTGTTTTTTTAATTTATCAAAAAAAATCTCTCTTTACTTTTTTTTTGCAATGATTCTATTATTCATTTAAAAAATGTATATGAATTTTGTGAAGGTGACATATATATTTCACATGGAATTAAAACCGGTTAGTTTCATTGATCTCTAATAGGTATTAATATTATATGTTACTCCTTTTTTACAGGTTGTCTTTACCATATTTGGTGAAATTTTTTGAAAATAAAAAAATCATTTATTTTAATAAACTCTTAAAATAGCTTTATTATTAAAATAGTAAACCCACATCCTCTTAAGTTCCGAGGATGGTATGAACTTGTTCATGTCTATTATGTAGGCAATGGTCAAGAATCCAACCTATCAGTGTCAGTGAGCTTATTTAGTTTTACTGTCTGCTACTTCAAATCTCTAGTTTAGACTCAGAGGTCAAGTTGGTGATTTAAGAAAAGTAAAACGTGATTATGCTTAATAGAAAAGAAAACCCCACTCTTAGATTTTGATTAGGATGCTCTTTGATAAAGATAGCTATACCTAGGAATGCAGTGATTGTCAAATGATTTTATCGTTTTACTGTTCAGAAAGCAAGGGATTTTGCTAATTGCTATTTACAAGAATAGAGAGAATAGAGTAGAGAGTCCATACGTGATACTATAGAAAACCCTTTCTTTTTGACTTGCAACTCTTTGCCTATGGCCTATGTGGACACCACACCATCCAGACAGTTCAAAATGATATATCTATATAATTATATTAGGGCTTGTTTTACACTATTTTTAAAATTGTCAAAAATGCTTTCAAATTAGTAAAAGTGTTTTTGATAGCGTTTAACAAAAATAATTAGAAGTGTTTCTGAGTTATAAAAGCATTTCTAAGGAATTTTTTGAGAAGCACCTGACATGTGCTTTCTCAAGAAGCACCTGACAGGTGCTTTCTCAAGAAGCACTTTTAAATACTTTTGCATAAACAACTTAGAAGTTTTATAAAAATTTATATGTACTTGTTAACATAAGCGCTTCTGATAAAAACGTTATGAAATAAAAGTGTTTATAAGAAACAGTGCTAAATGAGCCCTAGTTATTGTTTGTATAAAACTGTCACATGTTTTTATTTTCACACGTATTAGAAAAGTGTATATATGAATGGAAAAGTGACAAATTTATTACACTTTGTTGTGTTTGGAAGAAGAATTAATT